>JAJLRB010000834.1:0-73698 GCA_020976825.1 Odocoileus hemionus | reverse complement strand
TTCAACCTTTTAAAAAGAGAAATGAAAGATGATTTACATGTGGATATAAAAACTGTTTTTAAAAGGGACTGCCCTTAGAAGGCTAATAAAAAGCCTTGAAAAATTTGCCCTTGCTGCCACAGAGGAATGCACTGGGCCAAAGACAGTAAATTTAAATTTGATATTGAAGGAAAACCTATTCCAAGAAAACAAAAAGAGGGGACCTCCCAGGTCCCTACAAACAAAAAAAGAGGGGCAAATTCTGTCTTTTCCCTCAAACACTCAACGTCCAGCAGTGCTGCCATTAATATACCAGCCCTAAATGATTTTTTCCTTTACCCTTAAGCAGTCCCTTCTAGAGTACCTACTGGAGTTTTTGGACCCCAGCCCTCACAAACCTTCAGGCTTTTACAGGGCTGATCTAATTTGGCTTCTAAAGGAATTACTGTTCGGCGTGGAATAATTGATTCAAATTATAAAGGAGCAGTTCAAATTATGATGTCAGCTCAAATTCTATGGCAAATCAAAAGGGGGGACAAAATTACTCAATTACTTCTTTTGCCTTACACTTCTATGAACTTCTCTACTAATGCACGGAGAGGCAGATTTGGCAATACAGTTTATAAACAATCCTTATGGACATCATTGTTATTTAAATATGTCCGACCAAATATAAATATCAAAATTAATGGTAAAAGATTTTCTGGACCCCTCAGCACTGGGTCTAATATTATTATTTCCAAACTCTTTTGTCCCAAATCCTGACCTATACAAAAGGTCTCTTGACAAATTGCAGGAATTTCTCCAGCCAAAGTACAATAAATTTATCAAAATATTCAAATCTACACATATGATAGACCAAAAGGCCAAGCTACAACATTAAGACCTTATGTGATAGATGCACCCCTTAATCTAATAGGAAGGGACTTACTTATGCAATGGCAAACTCAGATATACTTTCCACATTTTTCCTAGCGGCCACTGCTCATTTTACAAACAAAACAGTTATTAAAATAACTGAGAAAATTTAAGAGCCTATAGACAAATCAATGGCCACGTACAAAAGAAAAATTACAAGCTACTAAAGAACTTATAAACACAATTAAAAAGGAAACATATTGAAGAATCTTGCTCGTTTTGGAACACTCCTATTTTTGTTATACAAAGGAAATATAACAAATGGTGTCCCTTAACAGAGTTTAAAAAGTTAATTCTTTTTTGAAACCTGGGGCTGCATTGTAACCAGAGATCACATTACTATTCCTCAAAATTGGCACATTATTATTACTGATTCACAAGGTTGATTTTTTAATATGCCTTTACACTCTTTAGACCGGGAGAGACTAACTTTCTCTCTCCATTATCCTAATCATAACGGGCTTCATAAAAGATTTCAGTAGACTATGTTACCTCAAGGTATGCTTAAAGTCCTGCTACTGTTGCTGCTAAGTCACTTCAGTCGTGTCCTACTCTATGCGACCCCATAGATGTCAGCCCACCAGGCTGCCCTAACCCTGAGATTCTGCAGACAAGAGTACTGAAATAGGGTTCCATTGCCATCTCAATAATAGTCCTAGCATTTTTCAAAATTTTGCAGGCAAGTCTTTACTTCCTATGTGACAATAATTCCCTCATGCATATATCATTAATAATACACTATAGCTACAAAAATGAGAAATGATATTTTTCAAACTGAATGGCTATGATATTCTTTAGACTCCAGTGAAAACTGATGAAAATAAAATCTTTATTGAATTTGCAATACTGGTCCTTGATGCATGTGTAGTAAAGTAAAGGTTAACTTGTTAAAATATATACTTTTTTTTTTTTTGGAACTCCAGTTCTGCTTTGAAACAAAAATAGGCCTAAGAAAAAACCTTAAGTTAACTCTTATCATGTTCTTCGGATACGCAGCCCACTCTATCTAGGACTCTAGGAATGAGCAAATTGGTGGAGCTCAAAATAAATTAATAAAACTAAAAGATATTTTAAATTTCATAAGGGGAACTATGTCTAGGTATCAAAAATTATCTATGATTCAATGTATGTTTTTGTTTTTCGAGAGGGTGGAGTTAATGGTCTCTATTTGGATTCAGCTTTACATCCACTGAAGGGTGTTCAATGTTGGGTATAATGTTTATTTAATTGTCAATGTGATTTTAATATAACTATTTATTAATCAAGTAGGGACATGTCTTAAGCCATGACCATTATATAATATATTTGTTATGCCTTGGTTTGGGGTAAGATACGATTGTCAAAAAAAGGTAACTCTCTCTATATATATATATATATATATATATATATATATATATATATGTATATATATATTCATCTCATATATATATAAATATATATACATATATATATGAGATGAAAATTTTTGGATAAGCTCTACAGAAAAGAATTGTATTTTCGATAAAATTATCTATTCTATATAATCTGGAACGGGTCTCATGGGATTACAGAGACTTAGGTTGCTGGAGTTTTGCTGAAATAAGTAGTAGAAGTTCGTTGAATGCCTGGGTCATTTCCAAATGAGTTAGGACTTTAAAGAGTTAATTGCTGAACATTGCCTTACTATTACTAGGGGATTTTCTTTCACAAGAGCTGAAGGATTTTGAGATATTAATGAATATAAATATATATTTTTGTACTGGAATGGATGTATATACTATATAATATGATTTGATAAATACGTTCAAAGATCTATAAAATGCTAACATACAAGAAATTTCATGGTTGCTATAGAAAAGTAAAATAAAGTCCAGATGATCACCAAGTTCAGCACACAAACTCAAGAAATAATTCCGGTACCTAAAATCATTTCGAGATGAGAGCTGATTCCCTATTTTTGACTCAAGAAGAAAGCAACTTTCCACAAGCACCTGAACAGGAGGCCTCTCTTAGCTATAGGTATGTGAAAGGGACCCTGAGTTTGCTGCCTCAAGTGGAATGAACACCGAGATGCTGTGACTCGACATATGGCCGGATTTCCCTCCAGTGACTTGAATGCAGGCTAGTCTTTCATCTCCCAAGATGAAGGGATGTGTGAATCCCCTGTGAAGACTTTAGAGAAAGCCCTAGTTCCCCACCTCATCTCGACAGGAGGCCTCACATCCCCTTGAAATTCGAGAGGAACTTGGAGTTCAATGCGTCAAAAGGACAACAATCCTGACTCCTCTTAAAAATTGATAGGAATCCGACAATCACTGTGGGAACTGAAAGGGACCCTGGGTTTCAAGTCTCACCTAAAGAGGCATCCCTTTTGCCCTGCCAAGCCTCGATGAGAATCTCGAGGTGTCCTTCGCAACTAGACATGAGTCCTGACTTCGCTGAACAAACTCGAGTTTTTAAGGGCCATCCAAGTCCTAACTCGAGAATATATCCCAGGTTCCCGCCGAAACTCGAGAAAAACGGCGAAACTTCCCACTCGCAGCCAGATAAGGTCGGATTCCCCTGCATTGGGTGCAGAGCAATTCCTTGTTCCACATCAAACACGAAAGGAGCCTGGACTTCCTGGATGGAACTCCAGAGAGTCCTCAAGAACACTGTCACAATTTAGAGGCACCATGACGTCACCGCACCAACATGAAAGAGCTCCGTGTTCCCCAATTCAACTCGAGACGAGTCCAGATTCTCCTGCATTGTCTGCAGAGCCATCCTGTGCTCCCCATCAAACAAGACAAGAGGCTTGACTTCCTTTGGGCAACTCTGAGATTCCCCGAGAACAGCATCTCAAGTCTAGAAGAACATCAAGTTTAGCACATCAAATCGATAAAAAGTTACATGTACCACAAATCATCTCGAGAGGAGAGCAGATTCCCTGACTTTGACAAACGAGAAACACCAGTTTTCATAAGCACCTCAAGAGGAGACTTCTCTGAGCTATAAGTATGTAAGAGGGACCCGGAGTTTGCTGCCTCAAGTGGAATGGACACCGAGATGCCCTGACTCGAAATATGGCCGGATTTCCATGCAGTGACTTGAATGCAGGCTCGTCTTTCATCTCACAAGATGAAGGGATGTCTGAATCCCCTTTGGAGACCCTAGAGAAAGCCCTGTTTCCCCGCATCATCTGGACAAGAGGCCTCACATCCCTTTGACACCTCGAGAGGAACACGGATTTCAATGCTTCAAAAGAACACGATGCTTGACTCCTCTTGAAAATTGATAGGAATCCCAATATCCCTGTGGCACCTGGAAAGGAATCCTGGGACTCCCTCCTCACCTCAAGAGGCGTGCCTATTGCCATGTCAAGCCTCGAGGAGAAATCCGATGTGTCCCTCGCAACTAGACAGGACTGCTGACGTCGCTGAATGAACACGAGTTTAGAAGGGCCATCCCCACCCTGACTCAGGTATATACACCAGTATCCCGCAACAACTCAAGAAAAACCATGAGACTTAACCCTCGCCAACAGATGAGGCTCCATTCCCCTGCAATGCATGCAGAGCAAATCCGTGTTCCACATCAAACACCAAAGGAGCCTGGAATTCTTGGATGGAACACCAGAGAATCCCGAAGAACACTGTCACACGTCTATAGGGGCCCTGAGGTTACCGCAGCAACACAAAAGAGATCCGTGTACCCGAAATCAACTCAAGATGAGGCCCAATTGCCCTGCATTGGCTCCAGAGCCATCCCACATTCCCCATCAAACACGTCAAGGGGCTTAACTTCCTTTGAACAACAGCAGAGTATCGCCGAGAACACCGTCCAAAGTCCAGAGGAACACCAAGTTCAGCAGAGCAACTCGTTAAGGTAAAACTGCTCAGTCCCCTTCCCCTTGCTTGAGATATGGATTGTCTCCTGACATTGTGACTATTATTACTCCTTGTTCCCTTGGTAACCATTGCAGTTTGTTTGGTTTGCTGAACTCTATCATTCCCGAAAAGAATTTCTTGTACTGCAGCCGGTATATACTCATAGAAAAATCATTAAAGCACCTTTGCTCCATTAGAGCTTAGGTCCCCGGGTCTTTTTTGTCTCTCTCTCTCTTTTTCTCTCTCTCTCTATATTTTTCTGGCTGACTCTCTGGAGCGTGGAGACCCGTCGTGCTCACTTTTCTGCCCGGGCCTCTAAGAACCCCTCGAGAGGGCGCCTGGTACCTTGATGAGTGATGCAAGCCCTGTGTCAAGGACAATGTTGGTCCTCTGTGTAAACCAAGGGATATCAGCCTCCTTCTCTCTTTTACTTTCTGATCGCCAACTCCGTACCACAAGGTTCCGGTCCATTAAAGGACCCCAGCAAATGTGGCCAAAGAACAGGGACACTTGTATACGTGGTATATCGAGTGGAGTGACTTATGGACCTAATGAGGTATGTAAATACTAAGGCATGGGTTAAAAATGCTGGCCAGCCCCATTATTTTTCTACTTTTCTTCACCACTTCTTTACATTTCAGGGAGTTCTGGTTTCACACCAATGAATAGAGGCTTGCCTTCAAACAGTAGTTGAACATAATCCTTAGTTTCCTGATAAATGCAGTTTTGACTTATAAATTTGGCTCCGGGTCAAAGAAAATGTTAAATGAGCAACCAAAGAAGGAAACATTATTCCAATGTATCTCTAGCCCCTATGCGCTCTTATCAAGGCTGTAATTCTCCCATTTCAAGGTATATTCGAGCCATTCCAATATTCAGCAACAGACAAAACACTTACTATATACATATAAATTAAATGATTAAACTTTACAAAAAGCTCAACTAAAACAATGCAAAATAACTCAAAAATTTCTTGCTTGCCCTGCCCTGGCTGTTCCAAATGCTTCTTCTCTGCCAAGAGTCGCAACTCAAAAAGTCACTTTGTTGGAGCCTAATGAAAAGTTACATTAATTTTTAAGCTAGACTAGAAGCTGCTATTTCCCATACTGTAATCGGTAAAGGAACCAAAAAAAAACAGCTAGAGAAATTACTTGCTTATGAGAATGCATATCAGAAATGTCAAAGATCTATAGGTGCAATTTGTCAGACTAGGATTATTATTGCTTAGTTAAAGGCTTGTCACAATCTAGGATCAAAAACTTAAAAGATTCACATACTAGCTGAAACAATGCTTCAACCTTTTAAAAAGAGAAATGAAAGATGATTTACATGTGGATATAAAAACTGTTTAAAAAGGGACTGCCCTTAGAAGGCTAATAAAAAGCCTTGAAAAATTTGCCCTTGCTGCCACAGAAGAATGCACTGGGCCAAAGACAGTAAATTTAAATTTGATATTGAAGGAAAACCTATTCCAAGAAAACAAAAAGAGGGGACCTCCCAGGTCCCCTACAACAAAAAAGAGGGGCAAATTCTGTCTTTTCCCTCAAACACTCAACGTCCAGCAGTGCTGCCATTAATATACCAGCCCTAAATGATTTTTTCCTTTACCCTTAAGCAGTCCCTTCTAGAGTACCTACTGGAGTTTTTGGACCCCTGCCCTCACAAACCTTCAGGCTTTTACAGGGCTGATCTAATTTGGCTTCTAAAGGAATTACTGTTCGGCGTGGAATAATTGATTCAAATTATAAAGGAGAAAGTTCAAATTATGATGTCAGCTCAAATTCTATGGCAAATCAAAAGGGGGGAAAAATTACTCAATTACTTCTTTTGCCTTACACTTCTATGAACTTCTCTACTAATGCACGGAGAGGCAGATTTGGCAATACAGTTTATAAACAATCCTTATGGACATCATTGTTATTTAAATATGTCCGACCAAATATAAATATCAAAATTAATGGTAAAAGATTTTCTGGACCCCTCAGCACTGGGTCTAATATTATTATTTCCAAACTCTTTTGTCCCAAATCCTGACCTATACAAAAGGTCTCTTGACAAATTGCAGGAATTTCTCCAGCCAAAGTACAATAAATTTATCAAAATATTCAAATCTACACATATGATAGACCAAAAGGCCAAGCTACAACATTAAGACCTTATGTGATAGATGCACCCCTTAATCTAATAGGAAGGGACTTACTTATGCAATGGCAAACTCAGATATACTTTCCACATTTTTCCTAGCGGCCACTGCTCATTTTACAAACAAAACAGTTATTAAAATAACTGAGAAAATTTAAGAGCCTATAGACAAATCAATGGCCACGTACAAAAGAAAAATTACAAGCTACTAAAGAACTTATAAACACAATTAAAAAGGAAACATATATGAAGAATCTTGCTCGTTTTGGAACACTCCTATTTTTGTTATACAAAGAAATATAACAAATGGTGTCCCTTAACAGAGTTTAAAAAGTTAATTCTTTTTTGAAACCTGGGGCTGCATTGTAACCAGAGATCACATTACTATTCCTCAAAATTGGCACATTATTATTACTGATTCACAAGGTTGATTTTTTAATATGCCTTTACACTCTTTAGACCGGGAGAGACTAACTTTCTCTCTCCATTATCCTAATCATAACGGGCTTCATAAAAGATTTCAGTAGACTATGTTACCTCAAGGTATGCTTAAAGTCCTGCTACTGTTGCTGCTAAGTCACTTCAGTCGTGTCCTACTCTATGCGACCCCATAGATGTCAGCCCACCAGGCTGCCCTAACCCTGAGATTCTGCAGACAAGAGTACTGAAATAGGGTTCCATTGCCATCTCAATAATAGTCCTAGCATTTTTCAAAATTTTGCAGGCAAGTCTTTACTTCCTATGTGACAATAATAATTCCCTCATGCATATATCATTAATAATACACTATAGCTACAAAAATGAGAAATGATATTTTTCAAACTGAATGGCTATGATATTCTTTAGACTCCAGTGAAAACTGATGAAAATAAAATCTTTATTGAATTTGCAATACTGGTCCTTGATGCATGTGTAGTAAAGTAAAGGTTAACTTGTTAAAATATATACTTTTTTTTTTTTTTTTTTGAACTCCAGTTCTGCTGGGAAACAAAAATAGGCCTAAGAAAAAACCTTAAGTTAACTCTTATCATGTTCTTCGGATACGCAGCCCACTCTATCTAGGACTCTAGGAATGAGCAAATTGGTGGAGCTCAAAATAAATAAATAAAACTAAAAGATATTTTAAATTTCATAAGGGGAACTATGTCTAGGTATCAAAAATTATCTATGTTTCAATGTATGTTTTTGTTTTTCGAGAGGGTGGAGTTAATGGTCTCTATTTGGATTCAGCTTTACATCCACTGAAGGGTGTTCAATGTTGGGTATAATGTTTATTTAATTGTCAATGTGATTTTAATATAACTATTTGTTAATCAAGTAGGGACATGTCTTAAGCCATGACCATTATATAATATATTTGTTATGCCTTGGTTTGGGGTAAGATACGATTGTCAAAAAAAGGTAACTCTCTCTATATATATTTATATATATATATATATATATATATATATATATATATATATCATCTCATATATATATATATATATATATATACATATATATATGAGATGAAAATTTTTGGATAAGCTCTACAGAAAAGAATTGTATTTTTTTAAAATTATCTATTCTATATAATCTGGAGCGGTCTCTTGGGATTACAGAGACTTAGGTTGCTGGAGTTTTGCTGAAATAAGTAGTAGAAGTTCGTTGAATGCCTGGGTCATTTCCAAATGAGTTAGGACTTTAAAGAGTTAATTGCTGAACATTGCCTTACTATTACTAGGGGATTTTCTTTCACAAGAGCTGAAGGATTTTGAGATATTAATGAATATAAATATATATTTTTGTACTGGAATGGATGTATATACAATATAATATGATTTGATAAATACGTTCAAAGATCTATAAAATGCTAACATACAAGAAATTTCATGGTTGCTATAGAAAAGTAAAATAAAGTCCAGATGATCACCAAGTTCAGCACACAAAATCAAGAAATAATTCCGGTACCTAAAATCATTTCGAGATGAGAGCTGATTCCCTATTTTTGACTCAAGAAGAAAGCAACTTTCCACAAGCACCTGAACAGGAGGCCTCTCTTAGCTATAGGTATGTGAAAGGGACCCTGAGTTTGCTGCCTCAAGTGGAATGAACACCGAGATGCTGTGACTCGACATATGGCCGGATTTCCCTCCAGTGACTTGAATGCAGGCTAGTCTTTCATCTCCCAAGATGAAGGGATGTGTGAATCCCCTGTGAAGACTTTAGAGAAAGCCCTAGTTCCCCACCTCATCTCGACAGGAGGCCTCACATCCCCTTGAAAATTCGAGAGGAACTTGGAGTTCAATGCGTCAAAAGGACAACAAGCCTGACTCCTCTTAAAAATTGATAGGAATCCGACAATCACTGTGGGAACTGAAAGGGACCCTGGGTCTTCAAGTCTCACCTAAAGAGGCATCCCTTTTGCCCTGCCAAGCCTCGATGAGAATCTCGAGGTGTCCTTCGCAACTAGACATGAGTCCTGACTTCGCTGAACAAACTCGAGTTTTTAAGGGCCATCCAAGTCCTAACTCGAGAATATATCCCAGGTTCCCGCCGAAACTCGAGAAAAACGGCGAGACTTCCCACTCGCAGCCAGATAAGGTCGGATTCCCCTGCATTGGGTGCAGAGCAATTCCTTGTTCCACATCAAACACGAAAGGAGCCTGGACTTCCTGGATGGAACTCCAGAGAGTCCTCAAGAACACTGTCACAATTTAGAGGCACCATGACGTCACCGCACCAACATGAAAGAGCTCCGTGTTCCCCAATTCAACTCGAGACGAGTCCAGATTCTCCTGCATTGTCTGCAGAGCCATCCTGTGCTCCCCATCAAACAAGACAAGAGGCTTGACTTCCTTTGGGCAACTCCTGAGATTCCCCGAGAACAGCATCTCAAGTCTAGAAGAACATCAAGTTTAGCACATCAAATCGATAAAAGTTCCATGTACCACAAATCATCTCGAGAGGAGAGCAGATTCCCTGACTTTGACAAAAGAGGAACACCAGTTTTCATAAGCACCTCAAGAGGAGACTTCTCTGAGCTATAAGTATGTAAGAGGGACCCGGAGTTTGCTGCCTCAAGTGGAATGGACACCGAGATGCCCTGACTCGAAATATGGCCGGATTTCCATGCAGTGACTTGAATGCAGGCTCGTCTTTCATCTCACAAGATGAAGGGATGTCTGAATCCCCTGTGGAGACCCTAGAGAAAGCCCTGTTTCCCCGCATCATCTGGACAAGAGGCCTCACATCCCTTTGACACCTCGAGAGGAACGCGGATTTCAATGCTTCAAAAGAACACGATGCCTGACTCCTCTTGAAAATTGATAGGAATCCCAATATCCCTGTGGCACCTGGAAAGGAATCCTGGGACTCCCTCCTCACCTCAAAGGCGTGCCTATTGCCATGTCAAACCTCGAGGAGAAATCCGATGTGTCCCTCGCAACTAGACAGGACTGCTGACGTCGCTGAATGAACACGAGTTTAGAAGGGCCATCCCCATCCTGACTCAGGTATATACACCAGTATCCCGCAACAACTCAAGAAAAACCATGAGACTTAACCCTCGCCAACAGATGAGGCTCCATTCCCCTGCAATGCATGCAGAGCAAATCCGTGTTCCACATCAAACACCAAAGGAGCCTGGAATTCTTGGATGGAACACCAGAGAATCCCGAAGAACACTGTCACACGTCTATAGGGGCCCTGAGGTTACCGCAGCAACACAAAAGAGATCCGTGTACCCGAAATCAACTCAAGATGAGGCCCAATTGCCCTGCATTGGCTCCAGAGCCATCCCACATTCCCCATCAAACACGTCAAGGGGCTTAACTTCCTTTGAACAACAGCAGAGTATCGCCGAGAACACCGTCCAAAGTCCAGAGGAACACCAAGTTCAGCAGAGCAATCTCGTTAAGGCAAAACTGCTCAGTCCCCTTCCCCTTGCTTGAGATATGGATTGTCTCCTGACATTGTGACTATTATTACTCCTTGTTCCCTTGGTAACCATTGCAGTTTGTTTGGTTTGCTGAACTCTATCATTCCCGAAAGAACTTTCTTGTACTGCAGCCGGTATATACTCATAGAAAAATCATTAAAGCACCTTTGCTCCATTAGAGCTTAGGTTCCCGGGTCTTTTTTGTCTCTCTCTCTCTTTTTCTCTCTCTCTCTATATTTTTTTTCTGGCTGACTCTCTGGAGCGTGGAGACCCGTCGTGCTCACTTTTCTGCCCGGGCCTCTAAGACCCCCTCGAGAGGGCGCCTGGTACCTTGATGAGTGATGCAAGCCTGTGTCAAGGACAATGTTGGTCCTCTGTGTAAACCAAGGGATATCAGCCTCCTTCTCTCTTTTACTTTCTGATCGCCAACTCCGTACCACAAGGTTCCGGTCCATTAAAGGACCCCAGCAAATGTGGCCAAAGAACAGGGACACTTGTATACGTGGTATATCGAGTGGAGTGACTTATGGACCTAATGAGGTATGTAAATACTAAGGCATGGGTTAAAATGCTGGCCAGCCCCATTATTTTTCTACTTTTCTTCACCACTTCTTTACATTTCAGGGAGTTCTGGTTTCACACCAATGAATAGAGGCTTGCCTTCAAACAGTAGTTGAACATAATCCTTAGTTTCCTGATAAATGCAGTTTTGACTTATAAATTTGGCTCCGGGTCAAAGAAAATGTTAAATGAGCAACCAAAGAAGGAAACATTATTCCAATGTATCTCTAGCCCCTATGCGCTCTTATCAAGGCTGTAATTCTCCCATTTCAAGGTATATTCGAGCCATTCCAATATTCAGCAACAGACAAAACACTTACTATATACATATAAATTAAATGATTAAACTTTACAAAAAGCTCAATTAAAACAATGCAAAATAACTCAAAAATTTCTTGCTTGCCCTGCCCTGGCTGTTCCAAATGCTTCTTCTCTGCCAAGAGTCGCAACTCAAAAAAGTCACTTTGTTGGAGCCTAATGAAAAATTACATTAATTTTTAAGCTAGACTAGAAGCTGCTATTTCCCATACTGTAATCGGTAAAGGAACCAAAATAAAAAAAAAAAAAGCTAGAGAAATTACTTGCTTATGAGAATGCATATCAGAAATGTCAAAGATCTATAGGTGCAATTTGTCAGACTAGGATTATTATTGCTTAGTTAAAGGCTTGTCACAATCTAGGATCAAAAACTTAAAAGATTCACATACTAGCTGAAACAATGCTTCAACCTTTTAAAAAGAGAAATGAAAGATGATTTACATGTGGATATAAAAACTGTTTAAAAGCACTTGTCTCATGCAAGGGACTGCCCTAGAGAAGGCTAATAAAAAAGCCTTGAAAAATTTGCCCTTGCTGCTGCCACAGAGGAATGCACTGGGCCAAAGACAGTAAATTTAAATTTGATATTGAAGGAAAACCTATTCCAAGAAAACAAAAAGAGGGGACCTCCCAGGTCCCCTACAACAAAAAAAAAGAGGGGCAAATTCTGTCTTTTCCCTCAAACACTCAACGTCCAGCAGTGCTGCCATTAATATACCAGCCCTAAATGATTTTTTCCTTTACCCTTAAGCAGTCCCTTCTAGAGTACCTACTGGAGTTTTTGGACCCCTGCCCTCACAAACCTTCAGGCTTTTACAGGGCTGATCTAATTTGGCTTCTAAAGGAATTACTGTTCGGCGTGGAATAATTGATTCAAATTATAAAGGAGCAGTTCAAATTATGATGTCAGCTCAAATTCTATGGCAAATCAAAAGGGGGGACAAAATTACTCAATTACTTCTTTTGCCTTACACTTCTATGAACTTCTCTACTAATGCACGGAGAGGCAGATTTGGCAATACAGTTTATAAACAATCCTTATGGACATCATTGTTATTTAAATATGTCCGACCAAATATAAATATCAAAATTAATGGTAAAAGATTTTCTGGACCCCTCAGCACTGGGTCTAATATTATTATTTCCAAACTCTTTGTCCCAAATCCTGACCTATACAAAAGGTCTCTTGACAAATTGCAGGAATTTCTCCAGCCAAAGTACAATAAATTTATCAAAATATTCAAATCTACACATATGATAGACCAAAAGGCCAAGCTACAACATTAAGACCTTATGTGATAGATGCACCCCTTAATCTAATAGGAAGGGACTTACTTATGCAATGGCAAACTCAGATATACTTTCCACATTTTTCCTAGCGGCCACTGCTCATTTTACAAACAAAACAGTTATTTAAAATAACTGAGAAAATTTAAGAGCCTATAGACAAATCAATGGCCACGTACAAAAGAAAAATTACAAGCTACTAAAGAACTTATAAAAACACAATTAAAAAGGAAACATATTGAAGAATCTTGCTCGTTTTGGAACACTCCTATTTTTGTTATACAAAGGAAATATAACAAATGGTGTCCCTTAACAGAGTTTAAAAAAGTTAATTCTTTTTTGAAACCTGGGGCTGCATTGTAACCAGAGATCACATTACTATTCCTCAAAATTGGCACATTATTATTACTGATTCACAAGGTTGATTTTTTAATATGCCTTTACACTCTTTAGACCGGGAGAGACTAACTTTCTCTCTCCGTTATCCTAATCATAACGGGCTTCATAAAAGATTTCAGTAGACTATGTTACCTCAAGGTATGCTTAAAGTCCTGCTACTGTTGCTGCTAAGTCACTTCAGTCGTGTCCTACTCTATGCGACCCCATAGATGTCAGCCCACCAGGCTGCCCTAACCCTGAGATTCTGCAGACAAGAGTACTGAAATAGGGTTCCATTGCCATCTCAATAATAGTCCTAGCATTTTTCAAAATTTTGCAGGCAAGTCTTTACTTCCTATGTGACAATAATTCCCTCATGCATATATCATTAATAATACACTATAGCTACAAAAATGAGAAATGATATTTTTCACACTGAATGGCTATGATATTCTTTAGACTCCAGTGAAAACTGATGAAAATAAAATCTTTATTGAATTTGCAATACTGGTCCTTGATGCATGTGTAGTAAAGTAAAGGTTAACTTGTTAAAATATATACTTTTTTTTTTTTTTTTTGGAACTCCAGTTCTGCTGGGAAACAAAAATAGGCCTAAGAAAAAAACCTTAAGTTAACTCTTATCATGTTCTTCGGATACGCAGCCCACTCTATCTAGGACTCTAGGAATGAGCAAATTGGTGGAGCTCAAAATAAATAAATAAAACTAAAAAGATATTTTAAATTTCATAAGGGGAACTATGTCTAGGTATCAAAAATTATCTATGTTTCAATGTATGTTTTTGTTTTTTCGAGAGGGTGGAGTTAATGGTCTCTATTTGGATTCAGCTTTACATCCACTGAAGGGTGTTCAATGTTGGGTATAATGTTTATTTAATTGTCAATGTGATTTTAATATAACTATTTGTTAATCAAGTAGGGACATGTCTTAAGCCATGACCATTATATAATATATTTGTTATGCCTTGGTTTGGGGTAAGATACGATTGTCAAAAAAAGGTAACTCTCTCTATATATATTTTATATATATATATATTATATATATATATATATATTCATCATATATATATAAATATATATATATATATATATATATGAGATGAAAATTTTTGGATAAGCTCTACAGAAAAGAATTGTATTTTCGATAAAATTATCTATTCTATATAATCTGGAGCGGTCTCTTGGGATTACAGAGACTTAGGTTGCTGGAGTTTTGCTGAAATAAGTAGTAGAAGTTCGTTGAATGCCTGGGTCATTTCCAAATGAGTTAGGACTTTAAAGCGTTAATTGCTGAACATTGCCTTACTATTACTAGGGGATTTTCTTTCACAAGAGCTGAAGGGATTTTGAGATATTAATGAATATAAATATATATTTTTTGTACTGGAATGGATGTATATACAATATAATATGATTTGATAAATACGTTCAAAGATCTATAAAATGCTAACATACAAGAAATTTCATGGTTGCTATAGAAAAGTAAAATAAAGTCCAGATGATCACCAAGTTCAGCACACAAACTCAAGAAATAATTCCGGTACCTAAAATCATTTCGAGATGAGAGCTGATTCCCTATTTTTGACTCAAGAAGAAAGCAACTTTCCACAAGCACCTGAACAGGAGGCCTCTCTTAGCTATAGGTATGTGAAAGGGACCCTGAGTTTGCTGCCTCAAGTGGAATGAACACCGAGATGCTGTGACTCGACATATGGCCGGATTTCCCTCCAGTGACTTGAATGCAGGCTAGTCTTTCATCTCCCAAGATGAAGGGATGTGTGAATCCCCTGTGAAGACTTTAGAGAAAGCCCTAGTTCCCCACCTCATCTCGACAGGAGGCCTCACATCCCCTTGAAAATTCGAGAGGAACTTGGAGTTCAATGCGTCAAAAGGACAACAAGCCTGACTCCTCTTAAAAATTGATAGGAATCCGACAATCACTGTGGGAACTGAAAGGGACCCTGGGTCTCAAGTCTCACCTAAAGAGGCATCCCTTTTGCCCTGCCAAGCCTCGATGAGAATCTCGAGGTGTCCTTCGCAACTAGACATGAGTCCTGACTTCGCTGAACAAACTCGAGTTTTTAAGGGCCATCCAAGTCCTTAACTCGAGAATATACCCCAGGTTCCCGCCGAAACTCGAGAAAAACGGCGAGACTTCCCACTCGCAGCCAGATAAGGTCGGATTCCCCTGCATTGGGTGCAGAGCAATTCCTTGTTCCACATCAAACACGAAAGGAGCCTGGACTTCCTGGATGGAACTCCAGAGAGTCCTCAAGAACACTGTCACAATTTAGAGGCACCATGACGTCACCGCACCAACATGAAAGAGCTCCGTGTTCCCCAATTCAACTCGAGACGAGTCCAGATTCTCCTGCATTGTCTGCAGAGCCATCCTGTGCTCCCCATCAAACAAGACAAGAGGCTTGACTTCCTTTGGGCAACTCCTGAGATTCCCCGAGAACAGCATCTCAAGTCTAGAAGAACATCAAGTTTAGCACATCAAATCGATAAAAGTTCCATGTACCACAAATCATCTCGAGAGGAGAGCAGATTCCCTGACTTTGACAAAAGAGGAACACCAGTTTTCATAAGCACCTCAAGAGGAGACTTCTCTGAGCTATAAGTATGTAAGAGGGACCCGGAGTTTGCTGCCTCAAGTGGAATGGACACCGAGATGCCCTGACTCGAAATATGGCCGGATTTCCATGCAGTGACTTGAATGCAGGCTCGTCTTTCATCTCACAAGATGAAGGGATGTCTGAATCCCCTTTGGAGACCCTAGAGAAAGCCCTGGTTCCCCGCATCATCTGGACAAGAGGCCTCACATCCCTTTGACACCTCGAAGGAACGCGGATTTCAATGCTTCAAAAGAACACGATGCCTGACTCCTCTTGAAAATTGATAGGAATCCCAATATCCCTGTGGCACCTGGAAAGGAATCCTGGGACTCCCTCCTCACCTCAAGAGGCGTGCCTATTGCCATGTCAAACCTCGAGGAGAAATCCGATGTGTCCCTCGCAACTAGACAGGACTGCTGACGTCGATGAATGAACACGAGTTTAGAAGGGCTATCCCCATCCTGACTCAGGTATATACACCAGTATCCCGCAACAACTCAAGAAAAACCATGAGACTTAACCCTCGCCAACAGATGAGGCTCCATTCCCCTGCAATGCATGCAGAGCAAATCCGTGTCCCACATCAAACACCAAAGGAGCCTGGAATTCCTGGATGGAACACCAGAGAATCCCGAAGAACACTGTCACACGTCTATAGGGGCCCTGAGGTTACCGCAGCAACACAAAAGAGATCCGTGTACCCGAAATCAACTCAAGATGAGGCCCAATTGCCCTGCATTGGCTCCAGAGCCATCCCACATTCCCCATCAAACACGTCAAGGGGCTTAACTTCCTTTGAACAACAGCAGAGTATCGCCGAGAACACCGTCCAAAGTCCAGAGGAACACCAAGTTCAGCAGAGCAACTCGTTAAGGCAAAACTGCTCAGTCCCCTTCCCCTTGCTTGAGATATGGATTGTCTCCTGACATTGTGACTATTATTACTCCTTGTTCCCTTGGTAACCATTGCAGTTTGTTTGGTTTGCTGAACTCTATCATTCCCGAAAGAACTTTCTTGTACTGCAGCCGGTATATACTCATAGAAAAATCATTAAAGCACCTTTGCTCCATTAGAGCTTAGGTCCCCGGGTCTTTTTTGTCTCTCTCTCTCTTTTTCTCTCTCTCTCTATATTTTTCTGGCTGACTCTCTGGAGCGTGGAGACCCGTCGTGCTCACTTTTCTGCCCGGGCCTCTAAGACCCCCTCGAGAGGGCGCCTGGTACCTTGATGAGTGATGCAAGCCCTGTGTCAAGGACAATGTTGGTCCTCTGTGTAAACCAAGGGATATCAGCCTCCTTCTCTCTTTTACTTTCTGATCGCCAACTCCGTACCACAAGGTTCCGGTCCATTAAAGGACCCCAGCAAATGTGGCCAAAGAACAGGGACACTTGTATACGTGGTATATCGAGTGGAGTGACTTATGGACCTAAGAGGTATGTAAATACTAAGGCATGGGTTAAAATGCTGGCCAGCCCCATTATTTTTCTACTTTTCTTCACCACTTCTTTACATTTCAGGGAGTTCTGGTTTCACACCAATGAATAGAGGCTTGCCTTCAAACAGTAGTTGAACATAATCCTTAGTTTCCTGATAAATGCAGTTTTGACTTATAAATTTGGCTCCGGGTCAAAGAAAATGTTAAATGAGCAACCAAAGAAGGAAACATTATTCCAATGTATCTCTAGCCCCTATGCGCTCTTATCAAGGCTGTAATTCTCCCATTTCAAGGTATATTCGAGCCATTCCAATATTCAGCAACAGACAAAACACTTACTATATACATATAAATTAAATGATTAAACTTTACAAAAAGCTCAATTAAAACAATGCAAAATAACTCAAAAATTTCTTGCTTGCCCTGCCCTGGCTGTTCCAAATGCTTCTTCTCTGCCAAGAGTCGCAACTCAAAAAGTCACTTTGTTGGAGCCTAATGAAAAGTTACATTAATTTTTAAGCTAGACTAGAAGCTGCTATTTCCCATACTGTAATCGGTAAAGGAACCAAAATAAAAAAGCTAGAGAAATTACTTGCTTATGAGAATGCATATCAGAAATGTCAAAGATCTATAGGTGCAATTTGTCAGACTAGGATTATTATTGCTTAGTTAAAGGCTTGTCACAATCTAGGATCAAAAACTTAAAAGATTCACATACTAGCTGAAACAATGCTTCAACCTTTTAAAAAGAGAAATGAAAGATGCTTTACATGTGGATATAAAAACTGTTTAAAAAGGGACTGCCCTTAGAAGGCTAATAAAAAGCCTTGAAAAATTTGCCCTTGCTGCCACAGAGGAATGCACTGGGCCAAAGACAGTAAATTTAAATTTGATATTGAAGGAAAACCTATTCCAAGAAAACAAAAAGAGGGGACCTCCCAGGTCCCCTCCCCTACAAAAAAAAAGGGGCAAATTCTGTCTTTTCCCTCAAACACTCAACGTCCAGCAGTGCTGCCATTAATATACCAGCCCTAAATGATTTTTTCCTTTACCCTTAAGCAGTCCCTTCTAGAGTACCTACTGGAGTTTTTGGACCCGCCCTCACAAACCTTCAGGCTTTTACAGGGCTGATCTAATTTGGCTTCTAAAGGAATTACTGTTCGGCGTGGAATAATTGATTCAAATTATAAAAGGAGCATTTCAAATTATGATGTCAGCTCAAATTCTATGGCAAATCAAAAGGGGGGAAAAATTACTCAATTACTTCTTTTGCCTTACACTTCTATGAACTTCTCTACTAATGCACGGAGAGGCAGATTTGGCAATACAGTTTATAAACAATCCTTATGGACATCATTGTTATTTAAATATGTCCGACCAAATATAAATATCAAAATTAATGGTAAAAGATTTTCTGGACCCCTCAGCACTGGGTCTAATATTATTATTTCCAAACTCTTTTGTCCCAAATCCTGACCTATACAAAAGGTCTCTTGACAAATTGCAGGAATTTCTCCAGCCAAAGTACAATAAATTTATCAAAATATTCAAATCTACACATATGATAGACCAAAAGGCCAAGCTACAACATTAAGAAGACCTATGTGATAGATGCACCCCTTAATCTAATAGGAAGGGACTTACTTATGCAATGGCAAACTCAGATATACTTTCCACATTTTTCCTAGCGGCCACTGCTCATTTTACAAACAAAACAGTTATTAAAATAACTGAGAAAATTTAAGAGCCTATAGACAAATCAATGGCCACGTACAAAAGAAAAATTACAAGCTACTAAAGAACTTATAAACACAAATTAAAAAGGAAACATATTGAAGAATCTTGCTCGTTTTGGAACACTCCTATTTTTGTTATACAAAGGAAATATAAACAAATGGTGTCCCTTAACAGAGTTTAAAAAGTTAATTCTTTTTTGAAACCTGGGGCTGCATTGTAACCAGAGATCACATTACTATTCCTCAAAATTGGCACATTATTATTACTGATTCACAAGGTTGATTTTTTAATATGCCTTTACACTCTTTAGACCGGGAGAGACTAACTTTCTCTCTCCGTTATCCTAATCATAACGGGCTTCATAAAAGATTTCAGTAGACTATGTTACCTCAAGGTATGCTTAAAGTCCTGCTACTGTTGCTGCTAAGTCACTTCAGTCGTGTCCTACTCTATGCGACCCCATAGATGTCAGCCCACCAGGCTGCCCTAACCCTGAGATTCTGCAGACAAGAGTACTGAAATAGGGTTCCATTGCCATCTCAATAATAGTCCTAGCATTTTTCAAAATTTTGCAGGCAAGTCTTTACTTCCTATGTGACAATAATTCCCTCATGCATATATCATTAATAATACACTATAGCTACAAAAAAATGAAATGATTTTTTTCACTGAATGGCTATGATATTCTTTAGACTCCAGTGAAAACTGATGAAAATAAAATCTTTATTGAATTTGCAATACTGGTCCTTGATGCATGTGTAGTAAAGTAAAGGTTAACTTGTTAAAATATATACTTTTTTTTTTTTTTTTTTTGAACTCCAGTTCTGCTGGGAAACAAAAATAGGCCTAAGAAAAAACTAAGTTAACTCTTATCATGTTCTTCGGATACGCAGCCCACTCTATCTAGGACTCTAGGAATGAGCAAATTGGTGGAGCTCAAAATAAATAAATAAAACTAAAAGATATTTTAAATTTCATAAGGGGAACTATGTCTAGGTATCAAAAATTATCTATGTTTCAATGTATGTTTTTGTTTTTCGAGAGGGTGGAGTTAATGGTCTCTATTTGGATTCAGCTTTACATCCACTGAAGGGTGTTCAATGTTGGGTATAATGTTTATTTAATTGTCAATGTGATTTTAATATAACTATTTGTTAATCAAGTAGGGACATGTCTTAAGCCATGACCATTATATAATATATTTGTTATGCCTTGGTTTGGGGTAAGATACGATTGTCAAAAAAAGGTAACTCTCTCTATATATATTTTATATATATATATATATATATATATATATATATATATATTCATCTCATATATATATATATATATATATATATATATGAGATGAAAATTTTTGGATAAGCTCTACAGAAAAGAATTGTATTTTCGATAAAATTATCTATTCTATATAATCTGGAGCGGTCTCTTGGGATTACAGAGACTTAGGTTGCTGGAGTTTTGCTGAAATAAGTAGTAGAAGTTCGTTGAATGCCTGGGTCATTTCCAAATGAGTTAGGACTTTAAAGCGCTAATTGCTGAACATTGCCTTACTATTACTAGGGGATTTTCTTTCACAAGAGCTGAAGGGATTTTGAGTTATTAATGAATATAAATATATATTTTTGTACTGGAATGGATGTATATACAATATAATATGATTTGATAAATACGTTCAAAGATCTATAAAATGCTAACATACAAGAAATTTCATGGTTGCTATAGAAAAGTAAAATAAAGTCCAGATGATCACCAAGTTCAGCACACAAAATCAAGAAATAATTCCGGTACCTAAAATCATTTCGAGATGAGAGCTGATTCCCTATTTTTGACTCAAGAAGAAAGCAACTTTTCCACAAGCACCTGAACAGGAGGCCTCTCTTAGCTATAGGTATGTGAAAGGGACCCTGAGTTTGCTGCCTCAAGTGGAATGAACACCGAGATGCTGTGACTCGACATATGGCCGGATTTCCCTCCAGTGACTTGAATGCAGGCTAGTCTTTCATCTCCCAAGATGAAGGGATGTGTGAATCCCCTGTGAAGACTTTAGAGAAAGCCCTAGTTCCCCACCTCATCTCGACAGGAGGCCTCACATCCCCTTGAAAATTCGAGAGGAACTTGGAGTTCAATGCGTCAAAAGGACAACAAGCCTGACTCCTCTTAAAAATTGATAGGAATCCGACAATCACTGTGGGAACTGAAAGGGACCCTGGGTCTCAAGTCTCACCTAAAGAGGCATCCCTTTTGCCCTGCCAAGCCTCGATGAGAATCTCGAGGTGTCCTTCGCAACTAGACATGAGTCCTGACTTCGCTGAACAAACTCGAGTTTTTAAGGGCCATCCAAGTCCTAACTCGAGAATATACCCCAGGTTCCCGCCGAAACTCGAGAAAAACGGCGAGACTTCCCACTCGCAGCCAGATAAGGTCGCATTCCCCTGCATTGGGTGCAGAGCAATTCCTTGTTCCACATCAAACACGAAAGGAGCCTGGACTTCCTGGATGGAACTCCAGAGAGGCCTCAAGAACACTGTCACAATTTAGAGGCACCATGACGTCACCGCACCAACATGAAAGAGCTCCGTGTTCCCCAATTCAACTCGAGACGAGTCCAGATTCTCCTGCATTGTCTGCAGAGCCATCCTGTGCTCCCCATCAAACAAGACAAGAGGCTTGACTTCCTTTGGGCAACTCCTGAGATTCCCCGAGAACAGCATCTCAAGTCTAGAAGAACATCAAGTTTAGCACATCAAATCGATAAAAGTTCCATGTACCACAAATCATCTCGAGAGGAGAGCAGATTCCCTGACTTTGACAAAAGAGGAACACCAGTTTTCATAAGCACCTCAAGAGGAGACTTCTCTGAGCTATAAGTATGTAAGAGGGACCCGGAGTTTGCTGCCTCAAGTGGAATGGACACCGAGATGCCCTGACTCGAAATATGGCCGGATTTCCATGCAGTGACTTGAATGCAGGCTCGTCTTTCATCTCACAAGATGAAGGGATGTCTGAATCCCCTTTGGAGACCCTAGAGAAAGCCCTGGTTCCCCGCATCATCTGGACAAGAGGCCTCACATCCCTTTGACACCTCGAGAGGAACGCGGATTTCAATGCTTCAAAAGAACACGATGCCTGACTCCTCTTGAAAATTGATAGGAATCCCAATATCCCTGTGGCACCTGGAAAGGAATCCTGGGACTCCCTCCTCACCTCAAGAGGCGTGCCTATTGCCATGTCAAACCTCGAGGAGAAATCCGATGTGTCCCTCGCAACTAGACAGGACTGCTGACGTCGATGAATGAACACGAGTTTAGAAGGGCTATCCCCATCCTGACTCAGGTATATACACCAGTATCCCGCAACAACTCAAGAAAAACCATGAGACTTAACCCTCGCCAACAGATGAGGCTCCATTCCCCTGCAATGCATGCAGAGCAAATCCGTGTTCCCACATCAAACACCAAAGGAGCCTGGAATTCCTGGATGGAACACCAGAGAATCCCGAAGAACACTGTCACACGTCTATAGGGGCCCTGAGGTTACCGCAGCAACACAAAAAGAGATCCGTGTACCCGAAATCAACTCAAGATGAGGCCCAATTGCCCTGCATTGGCTCCAGAGCCATCCCACATTCCCCATCAAACACGTCAAGGGGCTTAACTTCCTTTAAACAACAGCAGAGTATCCCGAGAACACCGTCCAAAGTCCAGAGGAACACCAAGTTCAGCAGAGCAACTCGTTAAGGCAAAACTGCTCAGTCCCCTTCCCCTTGCTTGAGATATGGATTGTCTCCTGACATTGTGACTATTATTACTCCTTGTTCCCTTGGTAACCATTGCAGTTTGTTTGGTTTGCTGAACTCTATCATTCCCGAAAGAACTTTCTTGTACTGCAGCCGGTATATACTCATAGAAAAATCATTAAAAGCACCTTTGCTCCATTAGAGCTTAGGTTCCCGGGTCTTTTTTGTCTCTCTCTCTCTTTTTCTCTCTCTCTCTCTATATTTTTTTGGCTGACTCTCTGGAGCGTGGAGACCCGTCGTGCTCACTTTTCTGCCCGGGCCTCTAAGACCCCCTCGAGAGGGCGCCTGGTACCTTGATGAGTGATGCAAGCCCTGTGTCAAGGACAATGTTGGTCCTCTGTGTAAACCAAGGGATATCAGCCTCCTTCTCTCTTTTACTTTCTGATCGCCAACTCCGTACCACAAGGTTCCGGTCCATTAAAGGACCCCAGCAAATGTGGCCAAAGAACAGGGACACTTGTATACGTGGTATATCGAGTGGAGTGACTTATGGACCTAATGAGGTATGTAAATACTAAGGCATGGGTTAAAATGCTGGCCAGCCCCATTATTTTTCTACTTTTCTTCACCACTTCTTTACATTTCAGGGAGTTCTGGTTTCACACCAATGAATAGAGGCTTGCCTTCAAACAGTAGTTGAACATAATCCTTAGTTTCCTGATAAATGCAGTTTTGACTTATAAATTTGGCTCCGGGTCAAAGAAAATGTTAAATGAGCAACCAAAGAAGGAAACATTATTCCAATGTATCTCTAGCCCCTATGCGCTCTTATCAAGGCTGTAATTCTCCCATTTCAAGGTATATTCGAGCCATTCCAATATTCAGCAACAGACAAAACACTTACTATATACATATAAATTAAATGATTAAACTTTACAAAAAGCTCAATTAAAACAATGCAAAATAACTCAAAAATTTCTTGCTTGCCCTGCCCTGGCTGTTCCAAATGCTTCTTCTCTGCCAAGAGTCGCAACTCAAAAAGTCACTTTGTTGGAGCCTAATGAAAAGTTACATTAATTTTTAAGCTAGACTAGAAGCTGCTATTTCCCATACTGAATCGGTAAAGGAACCAAAAAAAAAAAAAAATTACTTGCTTATGCTAGAGAAATTACAGACTAGCTTATGAGAATGCATATCAGAAATGTCAAAGAGGCTATAGGTGCAATTTGTCAGACTAGGATTATTATTGCTTAGTTAAAAGGCTTGTCACAATCTAGGATCAAAAACTTAAAAGATTCACATACTAGCTGAAACAATGCTTCAACACCATTAAAAAAATAAAAAAATGAAAGATGATTTACATGTGGATATAAAAAAAAAACTGTTTAAAAAGGGACTGCCCTTAGAAGGCTAATAAAAAGCCTTGAAAAATTTGCCCTTGCTGCCACAGAGGAATGCACTGGGCCAAAGACAGTAAATTTAAATTTGATATTGAAGGAAAACCTATTCCAAGAAAACAAAAAGAGGGGACTTCCCAGTTCCCCTACAACAAAAAAAAAAGGGGCAAATTCTGTCTTTTCCCTCAAACACTCAACGTCCAGCAGTGCTGCTATTAATATACCAGCCCTAAATGATTTTTTCCTTTACCCTTAAGCAGTCCCTTCTAGAGTACCTACTGGAGTTTTTGGACCCCTGCCCTCACAAACCTTCAGGCTTTTACAGGGCTGAACTAATTTGGCTTCTAAAGGAATTACTGTTCGGCGTGGAATAATTGATTCAAATTATAAAAGAGCATTTCAAATTATGATGTCAGCTCAAATTCTATGGCAAATCAAAAGGGGGGAAAAATTACTCAATTACTTCTTTTGCCTTACACTTCTATGAACTTCTCTACTAATGCACGGAGAGGCAGATTTGGCAATACAGTTTATAAACAATCCTTATGGACATCATTGTTATTTAAATATGTCCGACCAAATATAAATATCAAAATTAATGGTAAAAGATTTTCTGGACCCCTCAGCACTGGGTCTAATATTATTATTTCCAAACTCTTTGTCCCAAATCCTGACCTATACAAAAGGTCTCTTGACAAATTGCAGGAATTTCTCCAGCCAAAGTACAATAAATTATCAAAATATTCAAATCTACACATATGATAGACCAAAAGGCCAAGCTACAACATTAAGACCTTATGTGATAGATGCACCCCTTAATCTAATAGGAAGGGACTTACTTATGCAATGGCAAACTCAGATATACTTTCCACATTTTTCCTAGCGGCCACTGCTCATTTTACAAACAAAACAGTTATTAAAATAACTGAGAAAATTTAAGAGCCTATAGACAAATCAATGGCCACGTACAAAAGAAAAATTACAAGCTACTAAAGAACTTATAAACACAATTAAAAAGGAAACATATTGAAGAATCTTGCTCGTTTTGGAACACTCCTATTTTTGTTATACAAAGGAAATATAACAAATGGTGTCCCTTAACAGAGTTTAAAAAGTTAATTCTTTTTTGAAACCTGGGGCTGCATTGTAACCAGAGATCACATTACTATTCCTCAAAATTGGCACATTATTATTACTGATTCACAAGGTTGATTTTTTAATATGCCTTTACACTCTTTAGACCGGGAGAGACTAACTTTCTCTCTCCGTTATCCTAATCATAACGGGCTTCATAAAAGATTTCAGTAGACTATGTTACCTCAAGGTATGCTTAAAGTCCTGCTACTGTTGCTGCTAAGTCACTTGCGTCGTGTCCTACTCTATGCGACCCCATAGATGTCAGCCCACCAGGCTGCCCTAACCCTGAGATTCTGCAGACAAGAGTACTGAAATAGGGTTCCATTGCCATCTCAATAATAGTCCTAGCATTTTTCAAAATTTTGCAGGCAAGTCTTTACTTCCTATGTGACAATAATTCCCTCATGCATATATCATTAATAATACACTATAGCTACAAAAATGAGAAATGAAATTTTTTCACACTGAATGGCTATGATATTCTTTAGACTCCAGTGAAAACTGATGAAAATAAAATCTTTATTGAATTTGCAATACTGGTCCTTGATGCATGTGTAGTAAAGTAAAGGTTAACTTGTTAAAATATATACTTTTTTTTTTTTTTTTTTTGGAACTCCAGTTGTGCTGGGAAACAAAAATAGGCCTAAGAAAAAACCTTAAGTTAACTCTTATCATGTTCTTCGGATACGCAGCCCACTCTATCTAGGACTTTAGGAACGAGCAAATTGGTGGAGCTCAAAATAAATAAATAAAACTAAAAGATATTTTAAATTTCATAAGGGGAACTATGTCTAGGTATCAAAAATTATCTATGTTTCAATGTATGTTTTTGTTTTTCGAGAGGGTGGAGTTAATGGTCTCTATTTGGATTCAGCTTTACATCCACTGAAGGGTGTTCAATGTTGGGTATAATGTTTATTTAATTGTCAATGTGATTTTAATATAACTATTTGTTAATCAAGTAGGGACATGTCTTAAGCCATGACCATTATATAATATATTTGTTATGCCTTGGTTTGGGGTAATATACGATTGTCAAAAAAAGGTAACTCTCTCTATATATATTTATATATATATATATATATATATATATATATATTCATCTCATATATATATAAATATATATACATATATATATGAAATGAAAATTTTTGGATAAGCTCTACAGAAAAGAATTGTATTTTCGATAAAATTATCTATTCTATATAATCTGGAGCGGTCTCTTGGGATTACAGAGACTTAGGTTGCTGGAGTTTTGCTGAAATAAGTAGTAGAAGTTCGTTGAATGCCTGGGTCATTTCCAAATGAGTTAGGACTTTAAAGCCTTAATTGCTGAACATTGCCTTACTATTACTAGGGGATTTTCTTTCACAAGAGCTGAAGGGATTTTGAGTTATTAATGAATATAAATATATATTTTTGTACTGGAATGGATGTATATACAATATAATATGATTTGATAAATACGTTCAAAGATCTATAAAATGCTAACATACAAGAAATTTCATGGTTGCTATAGAAAAGTAAAATAAAGTCCAGATGATCACCAAGTTCAGCACACAAACTCAAGAAATAATTCCGGTACCTAAAATCATTCGAGATGAGAGCTGATTCCCTATTTTTGACTCAAGAAGAAAGCAACTTTCCACAAGCACCTGAACAGGAGGCCTCTCTTAGCTATAGGTATGTGAAAGGGACCCTGAGTTTGCTGCCTCAAGTGGAATGAACACCGAGAAGCTGTGACTCGACATATGGCCGGATTTCCCTCCAGTGATTTGAATGCAGGCTAGTCTTTCATCTCCCAAGATAAAGGGATGTGTGAATCCCCTGTGAAGACTTTAGAGAAAGCCCTAGTTCCCCACCTCATCTCGACAGGAGGCCTCACATCCCCTTGAAAATTCGAGAGGAACTTGGAGTTCAATGCGTCAAAAGGACAACAAGCCTGACTCCTCTTAAAAATTGATAGGAATCCGACAATCACTGTGGGAACTGAAAGGGACCCTGGGTCTCAAGTCTCACCTAAAGAGGCATCCCTTTTGCCCTGCCAAGCCTCGATGAGAATCTCGAGGTGTCCTTCGCAACTAGACATGAGTCATGAGTCCTGACTGACTTCGCTGAACAAACTCGAGTTTTTAAGGGCCATCCAAGTCCTAACTCGAGAATATACCCCAGGTTCCCGCCGAAACTCGAGAAAAAAAGGCGAGACTTCCCACTCGCAGCCAGATAAGGTCGCATTCCCCTGCATTGGGTGCAGAGCAATTCCTTGTTCCACATCAAACA
Source organism: Odocoileus hemionus (assembly GCA_020976825.1). Classification (NCBI taxonomy): domain Eukaryota; kingdom Metazoa; phylum Chordata; class Mammalia; order Artiodactyla; family Cervidae; genus Odocoileus; species Odocoileus hemionus. The sequence continues at coordinate 45,989 of JAJLRB010000834.1, read as the reverse complement.
CGAAAGGAGCCTGGACTTCCTGGATGGAACTCCAGAGAGGCCTCAAGAACACTGTCACAATTTAGAGGCACCATGACGTCACCGCACCAACATGAAAGAGCTCCGTGTTCCCCAATTCAACTCGAGACGAGTCCAGATTCTCCTGCATTGTCTGCAGAGCCATCCTGTGCTCCCCATCAAACAAGACAAGAGGCTTGACTTCCTTTGGGCAACTCCTGAGATTCCCCGAGAACAGCATCTCAAGTCTAGAAGAACATCAAGTTTAGCACATCAAATCGATAAAAGTTCCATGTACCACAAATCATCTCGAGAGGAGAGCAGATTCCCTGACTTTGACAAAAGAGGAACACCAGTTTTCATAAGCACCTCAAGAGGAGACTTCTCTGAGCTATAAGTATGTAAGAGGGACCCGGAGTTTGCTGCCTCAAGTGGAATGGACACCGAGATGCCCTGACTCGAAATATGGCCGGATTTCCATGCAGTGACTTGAATGCAGGCTCGTCTTTCATCTCACAAGATGAAGGGATGTCTGAATCCCCTTTGGAGACCCTAGAGAAAGCCCTGGTTCCCCGCATCATCTGGACAAGAGGCCTCACATCCCTTTGACACCTCGAAAGGAACGCGGATTTCAATGCTTCAAAAGAACACGATGCCTGACTCCTCTTGAAAATTGATAGGAATCCCAATATCCCTGTGGCACCTGGAAAGGAATCCTGGGACTCCCTCCTCACCTCAAGAGGCGTGCCTATTGTCATGTCAAGCCTCGAGGAGAAATCCGATGTGTCCCTCGCAACTAGACTGGACTGCTGACGTTGATGAATGAACACGAGTTTAGAAGGGCTATCCCCATCCTGACTCAGGTATATACACCAGTATCCCGCAACAACTCAAGAAAAACCATGAGACTTAACCCTCGCCAACAGATGAGGCTCCATTCCCCTGCAATGCATGCAGAGCAAATCCGTGTCCCACATCAAACAAACAAAGGAGCCTGGAATTCCTGGATGGAACACCAGAGAATCCCGAAGAACACTGTCACACCTCTCTATAGGGGCCCTGAGGTTACCGCAGCAACACAAAAGAGATCCGTGTACCCGAAATCAACTCAAGATGAGGCCCAATTGCCCTGCATTGGCTCCAGAGCCATCCCACATTCCCCATCAAACACGTCAAGGGGCTTAACTTCCTTTAAACAACAGCAGAATATCCCCGAGAACACCATCCAAAGTCCAGAGGAACACCAAGTTCTGCAGAGCAACTCGTTAAGGCAAAACTGCTCAGTCCCCTTCCCCTTGCTTGAGATATGGATTGTCTCCTGACATTGTGACTATTATTACTCCTTGTTCCCCTTGGTAACCATTGCAGTTTGTTTGGTTTGCTGAACTCTATCATTCCCGAAAGAACTTTCTTGTACTGCAGCCGGTATATACTCATAGAAAAATCATTAAAGCACCTTTGCTCCATTAGAGCTTAGGTTCCCGGGTCTTTTTTGTCTCTCTCTCTCTTTTTCTCTCTCTCTCTATATTTTTCTGGCTGACTCTCTGGAGCGTGGAGACCCGTCGTGCTCACTTTTCTGCCCGGGCCTCTAAGACCCCCTCGAGAGGGCGCCTGGTACCTTGATGAGTGATGCAAGCCCTGTGTCAAGGACAATGTTGGTCCTCTGTGTAAACCAAGGGATATCAGCCTCCTTCTCTCTTTTACTTTCTGATCGCCAACTCCGTACCACAAGGTTCCGGTCCATTAAAGGACCCCCAGCAAATGTGGCCAAAGAACAGGGACACTTGTATACGTGGTATATCGAGTGGAGTGACTTATGGACCTAATGAGGTATGTAAATACTAAGGCATGGGTTAAAATGCTGGCCAGCCCCATTATTTTTCTACTTTTCTTCACCACTTCTTTACATTTCAGGGAGTTCTGGTTTCACACCAATGAATAGAGGCTTGCCTTCAAACAGTAGTTGAACATAATCCTTAGTTTCCTGATAAATGCAGTTTTGACTTATAAATTTGGCTCCGGGTCAAAGAAAATGTTAAATGAGCAACCAAAGAAGGAAACATTATTCCAATGTATCTCTAGCCCCTATGCGCTCTTATCAAGGCTGTAATTCTCCCATTTCAAGGTATATTCGAGCCATTCCAATATTCAGCAACAGACAAAACACTTACTATATATATATATAAACTAAATGATTAAACTTTACAAAAAGCTCAATTAAAACAATGCAAAATAACTCAAAAATTTCTTGCTTGCCCTGCCCTGGCTGTTCCAAATGCTTCTTCTCTGCCAAGAGTCGCAACTCAAAAAGTCACTTTGTTGGAGCCTAATGAAAAGTTACATTAATTTTTAAGCTAGACTAGAAGCTGCTATTTCCCATACTGTAATCGGTAAAGGAACCAAAATAAAACAGCTAGAGAAATTACTTGCTTATGAGAATGCATATCAGAAATGTCAAAGATCTATAGGTGCAATTTGTCAGACTAGGATTATTATTGCTTAGTTAAAGGCTTGTCACAATCTAGGATCAAAAACTTAAAAGATTCACATACTAGCTGAAACAATGCTTCAACAATTTTTTTTTTTTTAATTTTTATTAGTTGGAGGCTAATTACTTTACATCATTACAGTTTTTTTTGTTAAAATATGAATTAGAAATTTACATGTAAGATGACACGATTCTGGGTCATGTGGATAGGCTAAAAGATAATATACTGTTTCAAAAACCCTCGGGAGAGTCTGCCCTACATAGAAGGCTAATAAAAAGCCTTCAAAATGGAAAAAAATTAAGCCCTTGCTGCCACAAAAAGAGCCCTTAGAAGGCTAATGCACTGGCCCTTGCTGCAAAGAATGCACTGGGCCAAAGACAAAATTTAAATTTGATATTGAAGGAAAACCTATTCCAAGAAAACAAAAAGAGGGGACTTCCCAGTTCCCCTACAACAAAAAAAAGAGGGGCAAATTCTGTCTTTTCCCTCAAACACTCAACGTCCAGCAGTGCTGCTATTAATATACCAGCCCTAATTGATTATTTCCTTTACCCTTAAGCAGTCCCTTCTAGAGTACCTACTGGAGTTTTTGGACCCCTGCCTTCACAAACCTTCAGGCTTTTACAGGGCTGAACTAATTTGGCTTCTAAAGGAATTACTGTTCGGCGTGGAATAATTGATTCAAATTATAAAAGAGCATTTCAAATTATGATGTCAGCTCAAATTCTATGGCAAATCAAAAGGGGGGAAAAATTACTCATTTACTTCTTTTGCCTTACACTTCTATGAACTTCTCTACTAATGCACGGAGAGGCAGATTTGGCAATACAGTTTATAAACAATCCTTATGGACATCATTGTTATTTAAATATGTCCGACCAAATATAAATATCAAAATTAATGGTAAAAGATTTTCTGGACCCCTCAGCACTGGGTCTAATATTATTATTTCCAAACTCTTGTGTCCCAAATCCTGACCTATACAAAAGGTCTCTTGACAAATTGCAGGAATTTCTCCAGCCAAAGTACAATAAATTTAGCAAAATATTCAAATCTACACATATGATAGACCAAAAGGCCAAGCTACAACATTAAGACCTTATGTGATAGATGCACCCCTTAATCTAATAGGAAGGGACTTACTTATGCAATGGCAAACTCAGATATACTTTCCACATTTTTCAAAGCGGCCACTGCTCATTTTACAAACAAAACAGTTATTAAAATAACTGAGAAAATTTAAGAGCCTATAGACAAATCAATGGCCACGTACAAAAGAAAAATTACAAGCTACTAAAGAACTTATAAACACAATTAAAAAGGAAACATATTGAAGAATCTTGCTCGTTTTGGAACACTCCTATTTTTGTTATACAAAGAAAATATAACAAATGGTGTCCCTTAACAGAGTTTAAAAAGTTAATTCTTTTTTGAAACCTGGGGCTGCATTGTAACCAGAGATCACATTACTATTCCTCAAAATTGGCACATTATTATTACTGATTCACAAGGTTGATTTTTTAATATGCCTTTACACTCTTTAGACCGGGAGAGACTAACTTTCTCTCTCCGTTATCCTAATCATAACGGGCTTCATAAAAGATTTCAGTAGACTATGTTACCTCTCGGTATGCTTAAAGTCCTGCTACTGTTGCTGCTAAGTCACTTGCGTCGTGTCCTACTCTATGCGACCCCATAGATGTCAGCCCACCAGGCTGCCCTAACCCTGAGATTCTGCAGACAAGAGTACTGAAATAGGGTTCCATTGCCATCTCAATAATAGTCCTAGCATTTTTCAAAATTTTGCAGGCAAGTCTTTACTTCCTATGTGACAATAATTCCCTCATGCATATATCATTAATAATACACTATAGCTACAAAAAAATGAGAAATGTCTTTTTTTTCACACTGAATGGCTATGATATTCTTTAGACTCCAGTGAAAACTGATGAAAATAAAATCTTTATTGAATTTGCAATACTGGTCCTTGATGCATGTGTAGTAAAGTAAAGGTTAACTTGTTAAAATATATACTTTTTTTTTTTTTTTTTTTTGAACTCCAGTTGTGCTGGGAAACAAAAATAGGCCTAAGAAAAAACCTTAAGTTAACTCTTATCATGTTCTTCGGATACGCAGCCCACTCTATCTAGGACTCTAGGAACGAGCAAATTGGTGGAGCTCAAAATAAATAAATAAAACTAAAAGATATTTTAATTTTCATAAGGGGAACTATGTCTAGGTATCAAAAATTATCTATGTTTCAATGTATGTTTTTGTTTTTTTTTTCGAGAGGGTGGAGTTAATGGTCTCTATTTGGATTCAGCTTTACATCCACTGAAGAGTGTTCAATGTTGGGTATAATGTTTATTTAATTGTCAATGTGATTTTAATATAACTATTTTTTAATCAAGTAGGGACATGTCTTAAGCCATGACCATTATATAATATATTTGTTATGCCTTGGTTTGGGGTAATATAACGATTGTCAAAAAAAGGTAACTCTCTCTATATATATTTTATATATATATATATATATATATATATATATATATATATCTCATATATATATAAATATATATATATATATATATGAGATGAAAATTTTTTGATAAGCTCTACAGAAAAGAATTTTATTTTCGATAAAATTATCTATTCTATATAATCTGGAGCGGACTCTTGGGATTACAGAGACTTAGGTTGCTGGAGTTTTGCTGAAATAAGTAGTAGAAGTTCGTTGAATGCCTGGGTCATTTGGGTCATTTCCAAATGAGTTAGGACTTTAAAGCCTTAATTGCTGAACATTGCCTTACTATTACTAGGGGATTTTCTTTCACAAGAGCTGAAGGGATTTTGAGTTATTAATGAATATAAATATATATTTTTGTACTGGAATGGATGTATATACAATATAATATGATTTGATAAATACGTTCAAAGATCTATAAAGTGCTAACATACAAAAAATTTCATGGTTGCTATAGAAAAGTAAAATAAAGTCCAGATGATCACCAAGTTCAGCACACAAACTCAAGAAATAATTCCGGTACCTAAAATCATTTCGAGATGAGAGCTGATTCCCTATTTTTGACTCAAGAAGAAAGCAACTTTCCACAAGAACCTGAACAGGAGGCCTCTCTTAGCTATAGGTATGTGAAAGGGACCCTGAGTTTGCTGCCTCAAGTGGAATGAACACCGAGAAGCTGTGACTCAACATATGGCCGGATTTCCCTCCAGTGATTTGAATGCAGGCTAGTCTTTCATCTCCCAAGATAAAGGGATGTGTGAATCCCCTGTGAAGACTTTAGAGAAAGCCCTAGTTCCCTACCTCATCTCGACAGGAGGCCTCACATCCCCTTGAAAATTCGAGAGGAACTTGGAGTTCAATGCGTCAAAAGGACAACAAGCCTGACTCCACTTAAAAATTGATAGGAATCCGACAATCACTGTGGGAACTGAAAGGGACCCTGGGTCTCAAGTCTCACCTAAAGAGGCATCCCTTTTGCCCTGCCAAGCCTCGATGAGAATCTCGAGGTGTCCTTCGCAACTAGACATGAGTCCTGACTTCGCTGAACAAATTGAGTTTTTAAGGGCCATCCAAATCCTAACTCGAGAATATACCCCAGGTTCCCGCCGAGACTCGAGAAAAACAGCGAGACTTCCCACTCGCAGCCAGATAAGGTCGCATTCCCCTGCATTGGGTGCAGAGCAATTCCTTGTTCCACATCAAACACGAAAGGAGCCTGGACTTCCTGGATGGATCTCCAGAGAGGCCTCAAGAACACTGTCACAATTTAGAGGCACCATGACGTCACCGCACCAACATGAAAGAGCTCCGTGTTCCCCAATTCAACTCGAGACGAGTCCAGATTCTCCTGCATTGTCTGCAGAGCCATCCTGTGCTCCCCATCAAACAAGACAAGAGGCTTGACTTCCTTTGGGCAACTCCTGAGATTCCCCGAGAACAGCATCTCAAGTCTAGAAGAACATCAAGTTTAGCACATCAAATTGCTAAAAGTTCCATGTACCACAAATCATCTCGAGAGGAGAGCAGATTCCCTGACTTTGACAAAAGAGGAACACCAGCTTTTCATAAGCACCTCAAGAGGAAACTTTTCTGAGCTATAAGTATGTAAGAGGGACCCAGAGTTTGCTGCCTCAAGTGGAATGGACACCGAGATGCCCTGACTCGAAATATGGCCGGATTTCCATGCAGTGACTTGAATGCAGGCTCGTCTTTCATCTCACAAGATGAAGGGATATCTGAATCCCCTTTGGAGACCCTAGAGAAATCACTGGTTCCCCGCATCATCTGGACAAGAGTCCTCACATCCCTTTGACACCTCGAAAGGAACGCGGACTTCAATGCTTCAAAAGAACACGATGCCTGACTCCTCTTGAAAATTGATAGGAATCCCAATATCCCTGTGGCACCTGGAAAGGAATCCTGGGACTCCCTCCTCACCTCCAGAGGCGTGCCTATTGTCATGTCAAGCCTCGAGGAGAAATCCGATGTGTCCCTCACAACTAGACTGGACTGCTGACGTTGATGAATGAACACGAGTTTAGAAGGGCCATACCCCATCCTGACTCAGGTATATACACCAGTATCCCGCAACACTCAAGAAAAAAAACCATGAGACTTAACCCTCGCCAACAGATGAGGCTCCATTCCCCTGCAATGCAGGCAGAGCAAATCCGTGTCCCACATCAAACAACAAAGGAGCCTGGAATTCCTGGATGGAACACCAGAGAATCCCGAAGAACACTGTCACACCTCTATAGGGGCCCTGAGGTTACCGCAGCAACACAAAAGAGATCCGTGTACCCGAAATCAACTCAAGATGAGGCCCAATTGCCCTGCATTGGCTCCAGAGCCATCCCACATTCCCCATCAAACACGTCAAGGGGCTTAACTTCCTTTAAACAACAGCAGAAAATCCCCGAGAACACCATCCAAAGTCCAGAGGAACACCAAGTTCTGCAGAGCAACTCGTTAAGGCAAACCTGCTCAGTCCCCTTCCCCTTGCTTGAGATATGGATTGTCTCCTGACATTGTGACTATTATTACTCCTTGTTCCCTTGGTAACCATTGCAGTTTGTTTGGTTTGCTGAACTCTATCATTCCCGAAAGAACTTTCTTGTACTGCAGCTGGAATATACTCATAGAAAAATCATAAAAGCACCTTTGCTCCATTAGAGCTTAGGTTCCCGGGTCTTTTTTGTCTCTCTCTCTCTTTTTCTCTCTCTCTCTATATTTTTCTGGCTGACTCTCTGGAGCGTGGAGACCCGTCGTGCTCACATTTCTGCCCGGGCCTCTAAGACCCCCTCGAGAGGGCGCCTGGTACCTTGATGAGTGATGCAAGCCCTGTGTCAAGGACAATGTTGGTCCTCTGTGTAAACCAAGGGATATCAGCCTCCTTCTCTCTTTTACTTTCTGATCGCCAACTCCGTACCACAAGGTTCTGGTCCATTAAAGAACCCCAGCAAATGTGGCCAAAGAACAGGGACACTTGTATACGTGGTATATCGAGTTTAGTGATTTATGGACCTAATGAGGTATGTAAATACTAAGGCATGGGTTAAAATGCTGGCCAGCCCCATTATTTTTCTACTTTTCTTCACCACTTCTTTACATTTCAGGGAGTTCTGGTTTCACACCAATGAATAGAGGCTTGCCTTCAAACAGTAGTAGAACATAATCCTTAGTTTCCTGATAAATGCAGTTTTGACTTATAAATTTGGCTCCGGGTCAAAGAAAATGTTAAATGAGCAACCAAAGAAGGAAACATTATTCCAATGTATCTCTAGCCCCTATGCGCTCTTATCAAGGCTGTAATTCTCCCATTTCAAGGTATATTCGAGCCATTCCAATATTCAGCAACAGACAAAACACTTACTATATACATATAAACTAAATGATTAAACTTTACAAAAAGCTCAATTAAAACAATGCAAAATAACTCAAAAATTTCTTGCTTGCCCTGCCCTGGCTGTTCCAAATGCTTCTTCTCTGCCAAGAGTCGCAACTCAAAAAGTCACTTTGTTGGACCTAATGAAAAGTTACATTAATTTTTAAGCTAGACTAGAAGCTGCTATTTCCCATACTGTAATCGGTAAAGGAACCAAAATAAAACAGCTAGAGAAATTACTTGCTTATGAGAATGCATATCAGAAATGTCAAATATCTATAGGTGCAATTTGTCAGACTAGGATTATTATTGCTTAGTTAAAGGCTTGTCACATTCTAGGATCAAAAACTTAAAAGATTCACATACTAGCTGAAACAATGCTTCAACCTTTTTTTTTTTTTAATTTTTATTAGTTGGAGGCTAATTACTTTACATCATTACAGTAGTTTTTGTTATACATTGATATGAATTAGCCATGGATTTACATGTACTCCCCATCCCAGTCCCCCCTCCCACCTCCCTCTCCACACGATCCCTCTGGGTCTTCCCAGTGCACCAGGCTCGAGCACTTGTCTCATGCACCCAACCTAGGCTGGTGATCTCTTTCACCCTAGATAATATACATGTTTCAATGCTGTTCTCCTGAAACATCCCACCCTCGCCTTCTCCCAGAGTCCACAAGTCTGTTCCATACATCTGAGTCTCTTTTTCTGTTTTGCATATAGGGTTATCATGAACACTTTCTAACACCATACACAAAAATAAACTCAAAATGGATTAAAGATCTAAATGTAAGACCAGAAGCTTCAACCTTTTAAAAAGAGAAATGAAAGATGATTTACATGTGGATATAAAAACTGTTTAAAAAGGGACTGCCCTTAGAAGGCTAATAAAAAGCCTTGAAAAATTTGCCCTTGCTGCCACAGAGGAATGCACTGGGCCAAAGACAGTAAATTTAAATTTGATATTGAAGGAAAACCTATTCCAAGAAAACAAAAAGAGGGGACTTCCCAGTTCCCCTACAACAAAAAAGAGGGGCAAATTCTGTCTTTTCCCTCAAACACTCAACGTCCAGCAGTGCTGCTATTAATATACCAGCCCTAATTGATTATTTCCTTTACCCTTAAGCAGTCCCTTCTAGAGTACCTACTGGAGTTTTTGGACCCCTGCCTTCACAAACCTTCAGGCTTTTACAGGGCTGAACTAATTTGGCTTCTAAAGGAATTACTGTTCGGCGTGGAATAATTGATTCCAATTATAAAAGAGCATTTCAAATTATGATGTCAGCTCAAATTCTATGGCAAATCAAAAGGGGGGAAAATTACTCATTTACTTCTTTTGCCTTACACTTCTATGAACTTCTCTACTAATGCACGGAGAGGCAGATTTGGCAATACAGTTTATAAACAATCCTTATGGACATCATTGTTATTTAAATATGTCCGACCAAATATAAATATCAAAATTAATGGTAAAAGATTTTCTGGACCCCTCAGCACTGGGTCTAATATTATTATTTCCAAACTCTTGTGTCCCAAATCCTGACCTATACAAAAGGTCTCTTGACAAATTGCAGGAATTTCTCCAGCCAAAGTACAATAAATTTAGCAAAATATTCAAATCTACACATATGATAGACCAAAAGGCCAAGCTACAACATTAAGACCTTATGTGATAGATGCACCCCTTAATCTAATAGGAAGGGACTTACTTATGCAATGGCAAACTCAGATATACTTTCCACATTTTTCAAAGCGGCCACTGCTCATTTTACAAACAAAACGGTTATTAAAATAACTGAGAAAATTTAAGAGCCTATAGACAAATCAATGGCCACGTACAAAAGAAAAATTACAAGCTACTAAAGAATTTATAAACACAATTAAAAAGGAAACATATTGAAGAATCTTGCTCGTTTTGGAACACTCCTATTTTTGTTATACAAAGAAAATATAACAAATGGTGTCCCTTAACAGAGTTTAAAAATTTAATTCTTTTTTGAAACCTGGGGCTGCATTGTAACCGGAGATCACATTACTATTCCTCAAAATTGGCACATTATTATTACTGATTCACAAGGTTGATTTTTTAATATGCCTTTACACTCTTTAGACCGGGAGAGACTAACTTTCTCTCTCCGTTATCCTAATCATAACGGGCTTCATAAAAGATTTCAGTAGACTATGTTACCTCTCGGTATGCTTAAAGTCCTGCTACTGTTGCTGCTAAGTCACTTGCGTCGTGTCCTACTCTATGCGACCCCATAGATGTCAGCCCACCAGGCTGCCCTAACCCTGAGATTCTGCAGACAAGAGTACTGAAATAGGGTTCCATTGCCATCTCAATAATAGTCCTAGCATTTTTCAAAATTTTGCAGGCAAGTCTTTACTTCCTATGTGACAATAATTCCCTCATGCATATATCATTAATAATACACTATAGCTACAAAAATGAGAAATGTCTTTTTTCACACTGAATGGCTATGATATTCTTTAGACTCCAGTGAAAACTGATGAAAATAAAATCTTTATTGAATTTGCAATACTGGTCCTTGATGCATGTGTAGTAAAGTAAAGGTTAACTTGTTAAAATATATACTTTTTTTTTTTTTTTTTTTTTTGAACTCCAGTTGTGCTGGGAAACAAAAATAGGCCTAAGAAAAAACCTTAAGTAAACTCTTATCATGTTCTTCGGATACGCAGCCCACTCTATCTAGGACTTTAGGAACGAGCAAATTGGAGGAGCTCAAAATAAATAAATAAAACTAAAAGATATTTTAATTTTCATAAGGGGAACTATGTCTAGGTATCAAAAATTATCTATGTTTCAATGTATGTTTTTGTTTTTCGAGATGGTGGAGTTAATGGTCTCTATTTGGATTCAGCTTTACATCCACTGAAGAGTGTTCAATGTTGGGTATAATGTTTATTTAATTGTCAATGTGATTTTAATATAACTATTTGTTAATCAAGTAGGGACATGTCTTAAGCCATGACCATTATATAATATATTTGTTATGCCTTGGTTTGGGGTAATAAACGATTGTCAAAAAAAGGTAACTCTCTCTATATATATTTTATATATATATATATATATATTCATCTCATATATATATAAATATATATACATATATATGAGATGAAAATTTTTCGATAAGCTCTACAGAAAAGAATTTTATTTTCGATAAAATTATCTATTCTATATAATCTGGAGCGGACTCTTGGGATTACAGAGACTTAGGTTGCTGGAGTTTTGCTGAAATAAGTAGCCGAAGTTCGTTGAATGCCTGGGTCATTTGGGTCATTTCCAAATGAGTTAGGACTTTAAAGCCTTAATTGCTGAACATTGCCTTACTATTACTAGGGGATTTTCTTTCACAAGAGCTGAAGGGATTTTGAGTTATTAATGAATATAAATATATATTTTTGTACTGGAATGGATGTATATACAATATAATATGATTTGATAAATACGTTCAAAGATCTATAAAATGCTAACATACAAAAAATTTCATGGTTGCTATAGAAAAGTAAAATAAAGTCCAGATGATCACCAAGTTCAGCACACAAACTCAAGAAATAATTCCGGTACCTAAAATCATTTCGAGATGAGAGCTGATTCCCTATTTTTGACTCAAGAAGAAAGCAACTTTCCACAAGAACCTGAACAGGAGGCCTCTCTTAGCTATAGGTATGTGAAAGGGACCCTGAGTTTGCTGCCTCATGTGGAATGAACACCGAGAAGCTGTGACTCAACATATGGCCGGATTTCCCTCCAGTGATTTGAATGCAGGCTAGTCTTTCATCTCCCAAGATAAAGGGATGTGTGAATCCCCTGTGAAGACTTTAGAGAAAGCCCTAGTTCCCTACCTCATCTCGACAGGAGGCCTCACATCCCCTTGAAAATTCGAGAGGAACTTGGAGTTCAATGCGTCAAAAGGACAACAAGCCTGACTCCACTTAAAAATTGATAGGAATCCGACAATCACTGTGGGAACTGAAAGGGACCCTGGGTCTTAAGTCTCACCTAAAGAGGCATCCCTTTTGCCCTGCCAAGCCTCGATGAGAATCTCGAGGTGTCCTTCGCAACTAGATATGAGTCCTGACTTCGCTGAACAAATTGAGTTTTTAAGGGCCATCCAAATCCTAACTCGAAAATATACCCCAGGTTCCCGCCGAGACTCGAGAAAAACAGCGAGACTTCCCACTCGCAGCCAGATAAGGGCGCATTCCCCTGCATTGGGTGCAGAGCAATTCCTTGTTCCACATCAAACACGAAAGGAGCCAGGACTTCCTGGATGGATCTCCAGAGAGGCCTCAAGAACACTGTCACAATTTAGAGGCACCATGACGTCACCGCACCAACATGAAAGAGCTCCGTGTTCCCCAATTCAACTCGAGACGAGTCCAGATTCTCCTGCATTGTCTGCAGAGCCATCCTGTGCTCCCCATCAAACAAGACAAGAGGCTTGACTTCCTTTGGGCAACTCCTGAGATTCCCCGAGAACAGCATCTCAAGTCTAGAAGAACATCAAGTTTAGCACATCAAATTGCGAAAAAGTTCCATGTACCACAAATCATCTCGAGAGGAGAGCAGATTCCCTGACTTTGACAAAAGAGGAACACCAGCTTTTCATAAGCACCTCAAGAGGAAACTTTTCTGAGCTATAAGTATGTAAGAGGGACCCAGAGTTTGCTGCCTCAAGTGGAATGGACACCGAGATGAGATGCCCTGACTCGAAATATGGCCGGATTTCCATGCAGTGACTTGAATGCAGGCTCGTCTTTCATCTCACAAGATGAAGGGATATCTGAATCCCCTTTGGAGACCCTAGAGAAATCACTGGTTCCCCGCATCATCTGGACAAGAGTCCTCACATCCCTTTGACACCTCGAAAGGAACGCGGACTTCAATGCTTCAAAAGAACACGATGCCTGACTCCTCTTGAAAATTGATAGGAATCCCAATATCCCTGTGGCACCTGGAAAGGAATCCTGGGACTCCCTCCTCACCTCCAGAGGCGTGCCTATTGTCATGTCAAGCCTCGAGGAGAAATCCGATGTGTCCCTCACAACTAGACTGGACTGCTGACGTTGATGAATGAACACGAGTTTAGAAGGTCTATACCCATCCTGACTCAGGTATATACACCAGTATCCCGCAGCCACTCAAGAAAAACCATGAGACTTAACCCTCGCCAACAGATGAGGCTCCATTCCCCTGCAATGCAGGCAGAGCAAATCCGTGTCCCACATCAAACAACAAAGGAGCCTGGAATTCCTGGATGGAACACCAGAGAATCCCGAAGAACACTGTCACACCTCTATAGGGGCCCTGAGGTTACCGCAGCAACACAAAAGAGATCCGTGTACCCGAAATCAACTCAAGATGAGGCCCAATTGCCCTGCATTGGCTCCAGAGCCATCCCACATTCCCCATCAAACACGTCAAGGGGCTTAACTTCCTTTAAACAACAGCAGAAAATCCCCGAGAACACCATCCAAAGTCCAGAGGAACACCAAGTTCTGCAGAGCAACTCGTTAAGGCAAAACTGCTCAGTCCCCTTCCCCTTGCTTGAGATATGGATTGTCTCCTGACATTGTGACTATTATTACTCCTTGTTCCCTTGGTAACCATTGCAGTTTGTTTGGTTTGCTGAACTCTATCATTCCCGAAAGAACTTTCTTGTACTGCAGCTGGAATATACTCATAGAAAAATCATCATAAAAGCACCTTTGCTCCATTAGAGCTTAGGTTCCCGGGTCTTTTTTGTCTCTCTCTCTCTTTTTCTCTCTCTCTCTATATTTTTCTGGCTGACTCTCTGGAGCGTGGAGACCCGTCGTGCTCACATTTCTGCCCGGGCCTCTAAGACCCCCTCGAGAGGGCGCCTGGTACCTTGATGAGTGATGCAAGCCCTGTGTCAAGGACAATGTTGGTCCTCTGTGTAAACCAAGGGATATCAGCCTCCTTCTCTCTTTTACTTTCTGATCGGCAACTCCGTACCACAAGGTTCTGGTCCATTAAAGAACCCCAGCAAATGTGGCCAAAGAACAGGGACACTTGTATACGTGGTATATCGAGTTTAGTGATTTATGGACCTAATGAGGTATGTAAATACTAAGGCATGGGTTAAAATGCTGGCCAGCCCCATTATTTTTCTACTTTTCTTCACCACTTCTTTACATTTCAGGGAGTTCTGGTTTCACACCAATGAATAGAGGCTTGCCCTTCAAACAGTAGTTGAACATAATCCTTAGTTTCCTGATAAATGCAGTTTTGACTTATAAATTTGGCTCCGGGTCAAAGAAAATGTTAAATGAGCAACCAAAGAAGGAAACATTATTCCAATGTATCTCTAGCCCCTATGCGCTCTTATCAAGGCTGTAATTCTCCCATTTCAAGGTATATTCGAGCCATTCCAATATTCAGCAACAGACAAAACACTTACTATATACATATAAAACTAAATGATTAAACTTTACAAAAAGCTCAATTAAAACAATGCAAAATAACTCAAAAATTTCTTGCTTGCCCTGCCCTGGCTGTTCCAAATGCTTCTTCTCTGCCAAGAGTCGCAACTCAAAAAGTCACTTTGTTGGACCTAATGAAAAGTTACATTAATTTTTAAGCTAGACTAGAAGCTGCTATTTCCCATACTGTAATCGGTAAAGGAACCAAAATAAAACAGCTAGAGAAATTACTTGCTTATGAGAATGCATATCAGAAATGTCAAAGATCTATAGGTGCAATTTGTCAGACTAGGATTATTATTGCTTAGGCTTAATTCTAGGATCAAAAACTTGTCACAAACCTTTTTTTTTTTTTTTTTTTATTAGTTGGAGGCTAATTACTTTACATCATTACAGTAGTTTTTGTTATCAAAAACTTTTAAAAGATTCACATACTAGCTGAAACAATGCTTTTCAACCTTTTAAAAACCCTCGAGAAAAGTGAAATCTGATGTTTTGCATTTACATGTGGATAAAGATAAAAAGACTGTTTTTTAAAAAGGAAATGAAAGATGATTTACATGGATATATAAAAAAACTGTTTAAAAAGGGACTGCCCTTAGAAGGCTAATAAAAAGCCTTGAAAAATTTGCCCTTGCTGCCACAGAGGAATGCACTGGGCCAAAGACAGTAAATTTAAATTTGATATTGAAGGAAAACCTATTCCAAGAAAACAAAAAGAGGGGACTTCCCAGTTCCCCTACAACAAAAAAAGAGGGGCAAATTCTGTCTTTTCCCTCAAACACTCAACGTCCAGCAGTGCTGCTATTAATATACCAGCCCTAATTGATTATTTCCTTTACCCTTAAGCAGTCCCTTCTAGAGTACCTACTGGAGTTTTTGGACCCCTGCCTTCACAAACCTTCAGGCTTTTACAGGGCTGAACTAATTTGGCTTCTAAAGGAATTACTGTTCGGCGTGGAATAATTGATTCCAATTATAAAAGAGCATTTCAAATTATGATGTCAGCTCAAATTCTATGGCAAATCAAAAGGGGGGAAAATTACTCATTTACTTCTTTTGCCTTACACTTCTATGAACTTCTCTACTAATGCACGGAGAGGCAGATTTGGCAATACAGTTTATAAACAATCCTTATGGACATCATTGTTATTTAAATATGTCCGACCAAATATAAATATCAAAATTAATGGTAAAAGATTTTCTGGACCCCTCAGCACTGGGTCTAATATTATTATTTCCAAACTCTTTTGTCCCAAATCCTGACCTATACAAAAGGTCTCTTGACAAATTGCAGGAATTTCTCCAGCCAAAGTACAATAAATTTAGCAAAATATTCAAATCTACACATATGATAGACCAAAAGGCCAAGCTACAACATTAAGACCTTATGTGATAGATGCACCCCTTAATCTAATAGGAAGGGACTTACTTATGCAATGGCAAACTCAGATATACTTTCCACATTTTTCATAGCGGCCACTGCTCATTTTACAAACAAAACAGTTATTAAAATAACTGAGAAAATTTAAGAGCCTATAGACAAATCAATGGCCACGTACAAAAGAAAAATTACAAGCTACTAAAGAATTTATAAACACAATTAAAAAGGAAACATATTGAAGAATCTTGCTCGTTTTGGAACACTCCTATTTTTGTTATACAAAGGAAATATAACAAATGGTGTCCCTTAACAGAGTTTAAAAAGTTAATTCTTTTTTGAAACCTGGGGCTGCATTGTAACCAGAGATCACATTACTATTCCTCAAAATTGGCACATTATTATTACTGATTCACAAGGTTGATTTTTTAATATGCCTTTACACTCTTTAGACCGGGAGAGACTAACTTTCTCTCTCCGTTATCCTAATCATAACGGGCTTCATAAAAGATTTCAGTAGACTATGTTACCTCGGTATGCTTAAAGTCCTGCTACTGTTGCTGCTAAGTCACTTGCGTCGTGTCCTACTCTATGCGACCCCATAGATGTCAGCCCACCAGGCTGCCCTAACCCTGAGATTCTGCAGACAAGAGTACTGAAATAGGGTTCCATTGCCATCTCAATAATAGTCCTAGCATTTTTCAAAATTTTGCAGGCAAGTCTTTACTTCCTATGTGACAATAATTCCCTCATGCATATATCATTAATAATACACTATAGCTACAAAAATGAGAAATGTCTTTTTTCACACTGAATGGCTATGATATTCTTTAGACTCCAGTGAAAACTGATGAAAATAAAATCTTTATTGAATTTGCAATACTGGTCCTTGATGCATGTGTAGTAAAGTAAAGGTTAACTTGTTAAAATATATACTTTTTTTTTTTTTTGAACTCCAGTTGTGCTGGGAAACAAAAATAGGCCTAAGAAAAAACCTTAAGTTAACTCTTATCATGTTCTTCGGATACGCAGCCCACTCTATCTAGGACTCTAGGAACGAGCAAATTGGTGGAGCTCAAAATAAATAAATAAAACTAAAAGATATTTTAAATTTCATAAGGGGAACTATGTCTAGGTATCAAAAATTATCTATGTTTCAATGTATGTTTTTGTTTTTCGAGAGGGTGGAGTTAATGGTCTCTATTTGGATTCAGCTTTACATCCACTGAAGAGTGTTCAATGTTGGGTATAATGTTTATTTAATTGTCAATGTGATTTTAATATAACTATTTGTTAATCAAGTAGGGACATGTCTTAAGCCATGACCATTATATAATATATTTGTTATGCCTTGGTTTGGGGTAATATACGATTGTCAAAAAAAGGTAACTCTCTCTATATATATTTTATATATATATATATATATATATATATATATATATATATATATATATATAAATATATATATATATATGAGATGAAAAATTTTTGGATAAGCTCTACAGAAAAGAATTGTATTTTCGATAAAATTATCTATTCTATATAATCTGGAGCGGACTCTTGGGATTACAGAGACTTAGGTTGCTGGAGTTTTGCTGAAATAAGTAGAAGAAGTTTGAATGCCTGGGTTTGGGTCATTTCCAAATGAGTTAGGACTTTAAAGCCTTAATTGCTGAACATTGCCTTACTATTACTAGGGGATTTTCTTTCACAAGAGCTGAAGGGATTTTGAGTTATTAATGAATATAAATATATATTTTTGTACTGGAATGGATGTATATACAATATAATATGATTTGATAAATACGTTCAAAGATCTATAAAGTGCTAACATACAAGAAATTTCATGGTTGCTATAGAAAAGTAAAATAAAGTCCAGATGATCACCAAGTTCAGCACACAAACTCAAGAAATAATTCCGGTACCTAAAATCATTTCGAGATGAGAGCTGATTCCCTATTTTTGACTCAAGAAGAAAGCAACTTTCCACAAGAACCTGAACAGGAGGCCTCTCTTAGCTATAGGTATGTGTGAAAGGGACCCTGAGTTTGCTGCCTCAAGTGGAATGAACACCGAAGCTGTGACTCAACATATGGCCGGATTTCCCTCCAGTGATTTGAATGCAGGCTAGTCTTTCATCTCCCAAGATAAAGGGATGTGTGAATCCCCTGTGAAGACTTTAGAGAAAGCCCTAGTTCCCTACCTCATCTCGACAGGAGGCCTCACATCCCCTTGAAATTCGAGAGGAACTTGGAGTTCAATGCGTCAAAAGGACAACAAGCCTGACTCCACTTAAAAATTGATAGGAATCCGACAATCACTGTGGGAACTGAAAGGGACCCTGGGTCTTAAGTCTCACCTAAAGAGGCATCCCTTTTGCCCTGCCAAGCCTCGATGAGAATCTCGAGGTGTCCTTCGCAACTAGACATGAGTCCTGACTTCGCTGAACAAATCGAGTTTTTAAGGGCCATCCAAATCCTAACTCGAGAATATACCCCAGGTTCCCGCCGAGACTCGAGAAAAACAGCGAGACTTCCCCACTCGCAGCCAGATAAGGTCGCATTCCCCTGCATTGGGTGCAGAGCAATTCCTTGTTCCACATCAAACACGAAAGGAGCCTGGACTTCCTGGATGGATCTCCAGAGAGGCCTCAAGAACACTGTCACAATTTAGAGGCACCATGACGTCACCGCACCAACATGAAAGAGCTCCGTGTTCCCCAATTCAACTCGAGACGAGTCCAGATTCTCCTGCATTGTCTGCAGAGCCATCCTGTGCTCCCCATCAAACAAGACAAGAGGCTTGACTTCCTTTGGGCAACTCCTGAGATTCCCCGAGAACAGCATCTCAAGTCTAGAAGAACATCAAGTTTAGCACATCAAATCGATAAAAGTTCCATGTACCACAAATCATCTCGAGAGGAGAGCAGATTCCCTGACTTTGACAAAAGAGGAACACCAGCTTTTCATAAGCACCTCAAGAGGAGACTTCTCTGAGCTATAAGTATGTAAGAGGGACCCGGAGTTTGCTGCCTCAAGTGGAATGGACACCGAGATGCCCTGACTCGAAATATGGCCGGATTTCCATGCAGTGACTTGAATGCAGGCTCGTCTTTCATCTCACAAGATGAAGGGATATCTGAATCCCCTTTGGAGACCCTAGAGAAATCCCTGGTTCCCCGCATCATCTGGACAAGAGTCCTCACATCCCTTTGACACCTCGAGAGGAACGCGGACTTCAATGCTTCAAAAGAACACGATGCCTGACTCCTCTTGAAAATTGATAGGAATCCCAATATCCCTGTGGCACCTGGAAAGGAATCCTGGGACTCCCTCCTCACCTCCAGAGGCGTGCCTATTGTCATGTCAAGCCTCGAGGAGAAATCCGATGTGTCCCTCGCAACTAGACTGGACTGCTGACGTTGATGAATGAACACGAGTTTAGAAGGTCTATCCCCATCCTGACTCAGGTATATACACCAGTATCCCGCAGCCACTCAAGAAAAACCATGAGACTTAACCCTCGCCAACAGATGAGGCTCCATTCCCCTGCAATGCATGCAGAGCAAATCCGTGTCCCACATCAAACACCAAAGGAGCCTGGAATTCCTGGATGGAACACCAGAGAATCCCGAAGAACACTGTCACACCTCTATAGGGGCCCTGAGGTTACCGCAGCAACACAAAAAAGAGATCCGTGTACCCGAAATCAACTCAAGATGAGGCCCAATTGCCCTGCATTGGCTCCAGAGCCATCCCACATTCCCCATCAAACACGTCAAGGGGCTTAACTTCCTTTAAACAACAGCAGAAAATCCCCGAGAACACCATCCAAAGTCCAGAGGAACACCAAGTTCTGCAGAGCAACTCGTTAAGGCAAAACTGCTCAGTCCCCTTCCCCTTGCTTGAGATATGGATTGTCTCCTGACATTGTGACTATTATTACTCCTTGTTCCCTTGGTAACCATTGCAGTTTGTTTGGTTTGCTGAACTCTATCATTCCCGAAAGAACTTTCTTGTACTGCAGCTGGTATATACTCATAGAAAAATCATTAAAGCACCTTTGCTCCATTAGAGCTTAGGTTCCCGGGTCTTTTTTGTCTCTCTCTCTCTTTTTCTCTCTCTCTCTATATTTTTCTGGCTGACTCTCTGGAGCGTGGAGACCCGTCGTGCTCACTTTTCTGCCCGGGCCTCTAAGACCCCCTCGAGAGGGCGCCTGGTACCTTGATGAGTGATGCAAGCCCTGTGTCAAGGACAATGTTGGTCCTCTGTGTAAACCAAGGGATATCAGCCTCCTTCTCTCTTTTACTTTCTGATCGCCAACTCCGTACCACAAGGTTCCGGTCCATTAAAGGACCCCAGCAAATGTGGCCAAAGAACAGGGACACTTGTATACGTGGTATATCGAGTTTAGTGACTTATGGACCTAATGAGGTATGTAAATACTAAGGCATGGGTTAAAATGCTGGCCAGCCCCATTATTTTTCTACTTTTCTTCACCACTTCTTTACATTTCAGGGAGTTCTGGTTTCACACCAATGAATAGAGGCTTGCCTTCAAACAGTAGTTGAACATAATCCTTAGTTTCCTGATAAATGCAGTTTTGACTTATAAATTTGGCTCCGGGTCAAAGAAAATGTTAAATGAGCAACCAAAGAAGGAAACATTATTCCAATGTATCTCTAGCCCCTATGCGCTCTTATCAAGGCTGTAATTCTCCCATTTCAAGGTATATTCGAGCCATTCCAATATTCAGCAACAGACAAAACACTTACTATATACATATAAAATAAATGATTAAACTTTACAAAAAGCTCAATTAAAACAATGCAAAATAACTCAAAAATTTCTTGCTTGCCCTGCCCTGGCTGTTCCAAATGCTTCTTCTCTGCCAAGAGTCGCAACTCAAAAAGTCACTTTGTTGGAGCCTAATGAAAAGTTACATTAATTTTTAAGCTAGACTAGAAGCTGCTATTTCCCATACTGTAATCGGTAAAGGAACCAAAATAAAACAGCTAGAGAAATTACTTGCTTATGAGAATGCATATCAGAAATGTCAAAGATCTATAGGTGCAATTTGTCAGACTAGGATTATTATTGCTTAGTTAAAAGGCTTGTCACAATCTAGGATCAAAAACTTAAAAGATTCACATACTAGCTGAAACAATGCTTCAACCTTTTCTCTTTCAAAAAGAGAAATGAAAGATGATTTTCCACATGTGGATATAAAAACTGTTTAAAAAAATAAACTCAAAATGGATTAAAGACTAAATGCCCTTCAACCTTTTAGAAAATGGCTAATAAAAAAAGCCCCTTGAAAAAAAATTTGCCCTTGCTGCCACAGAGGAATGCACTGGGCCAAAGACAGTAAATTTAAATTTGATATTGAAGGAAAACCTATTCCAAGAAAACAAAAAGAGGGGACTTCCCAGTTCCCCTACAACAAAAAAGAGGGGCAAATTCTGTCTTTTCCCTCAAACACTCAACGTCCAGCAGTGCTGCTATTAATATACCAGCCCTAATTGATTATTTCCTTTACCCTTAAGCAGTCCCTTCTAGAGTACCTACTGGAGTTTTTGGACCCCTGCCTTCACAAACCTTCAGGCTTTTACAGGGCTGAACTAATTTGGCTTCTAAAGGAATTACTGTTCGGCGTGGAATAATTGATTCCAATTATAAAGGAGCATTCAAATTATGATGTCAGCTCAAATTCTATGGCAAATCAAAAGGGGGGAAAATTACTCATTTACTTCTTTTGCCTTACACTTCTATGAACTTCTCTACTAATGCACGGAGAGGCAGATTTGGCAATACAGTTTATAAACAATCCTTATGGACATCATTGTTATTTAAATATGTCCGACCAAATATAAATATCAAAATTAATGGTAAAAGATTTTCTGGACCCCTCAGCACTGGGTCTAATATTATTATTTCCAAACTCTTGTGTCCCAAATCCTGACCTATACAAAAGGTCTCTTGACAAATTGCAGGAATTTCTCCAGCCAAAGTACAATAAATTTATCAAAATATTCAAATCTACACATATGATAGACCAAAAGGCCAAGCTACAACATTAATTAAGACCTTATGTGATAGATGCACCCCTTAATCTAATAGGAAGGGACTTACTTATGCAATGGCAAACTCAGATATACTTTCCACATTTTTCAAAGCGGCCACTGCTCATTTTACAAACAAAACAGTTATTAAAATAACTGAGAAAATTTAAGAGCCTATAGACAAATCAATGGCCACGTACAAAAGAAAAATTACAAGCTACTAAAGAACTTTATAAACACAATTAAAAAGGAAACATATTGAAGAATCTTGCTCGTTTTGGAACACTCCTATTTTTGTTATACAAAGGAAATATAACAAATGGTGTCCCTTAACAGAGTTTAAAAAGTTAATTCTTTTTTGAAACCTGGGGCTGCATTGTAACCAGAGATCACATTACTATTCCTCAAAATTGGCACATTATTATTACTGATTCACAAGGTTGATTTTTTAATATGCCTTTACACTCTTTAGACCGGGAGAGACTAACTTTCTCTCTCCGTTATCCTAATCATAACGGGCTTCATAAAAGATTTCAGTAGACTATGTTACCTCTCGGTATGCTTAAAGTCCTGCTACTGTTGCTGCTAAGTCACTTGCGTCGTGTCCTACTCTATGCGACCCCATAGATGTCAGCCCACCAGGCTGCCCTAACCCTGAGATTCTGCAGACAAGAGTACTGAAATAGGGTTCCATTGCCATCTCAATAATAGTCCTAGCATTTTTCAAAATTTTGCAGGCAAGTCTTTACTTCCTATGTGACAATAATTCCCTCATGCATATATCATTAATAATACACTATAGCTACAAAAATGAGAAATGTCTTTTTTCACACTGAATGGCTATGATATTCTTTAGACTCCAGTGAAAACTGATGAAAATAAAATCTTTATTGAATTTGCAATACTGGTCCTTGATGCATGTGTAGTAAAGTAAAGGTTAACTTGTTAAAATATATACTTTTTTTTTTTTTTTTGAACTCCAGTTCTGCTGGGAAACAAAAATAGGCCTAAGAAAAAACCTTAAGTTAACTCTTATCATGTTCTTCGGATACGCAGCCCACTCTATCTAGGACTCTAGGAACGAGCAAATTGGTGGAGCTCAAAATAAATAAATAAAACTAAAAATATTTTAAAATTTCATAAGGGGAACTATGTCTAGGTATCAAAAATTATCTATGTTTCAATGTATGTTTTTGTTTTTCGAGATGGTGGAGTTAATGGTCTCTATTTGGATTCAGCTTTACATCCACTGAAGAGTGTTCAATGTTGGGTATAATGTTTATTTAATTGTCAATGTGATTTTAATATAACTATTTGTTAATCAAGTAGGGACATGTCTTAAGCCATGACCATTATATAATATATTTGTTATGCCTTGGTTTGGGGTAATATACGATTGTCAAAAAAAGGTAACTCTCTCTATATATATTTTATATATATATATATATATATTCATCTCATATATATATATATATATATACATATATATGAGATGAAAATTTTTCGATAAGCTCTACAGAAAAGAATTGTATTTTTGATAAAATTATCTATTCTATATAATCTGGAGCGGACTCTTGGGATTACAGAGACTTAGGTTGCTGGAGTTTTGCTGAAATAAGTAGCCGAAGTTCGTTGAATGCCTGGGTCATTTCCAAATGAGTTAGGACTTTAAAGCCTTAATTGCTGAACATTGCCTTACTATTACTAGGGGATTTTCTTTCACAAGAGCTGAAGGGATTTTGAGTTATTAATGAATATAAATATATATTTTTGTACTGGAATGGATGTATATACAATATAATATGATTTGATAAATACGTTCAAAGATCTATAAAGTGCTAACATACAAGAAATTTCATGGTTGCTATAGAAAAGTAAAATAAAGTCCAGATGATCACCAAGTTCAGCACACAAACTCAAGAAATAATTCCGGTACCTAAAATCATTTCGAGATGAGAGCTGATTCCCTATTTTTGACTCAAGAAGAAAGCAACTTTCCACAAGAACCTGAACAGGAGGCCTCTCTTAGCTATAGGTATGTGAAAGGGACCCTGAGTTTGCTGCCTCAAGTGGAATGAACACCGAGATGCTGTGACTCAACATATGGCCGGATTTCCCTCCAGTGATTTGAATGCAGGCTAGTCTTTCATCTCCCAAGATAAAGGGATGTGTGAATCCCCTGTGAAGACTTTAGAGAAAGCCCTAGTTCCCTACCTCATCTCGACAGGAGGCCTCACATCCCCTTGAAAATTCGAGAGGAACTTGGAGTTCAATGCGTCAAAAGGACAACAAGCCTGACTCCACTTAAAAATTGATAGGAATCCGACAATCACTGTGGGAACTGAAAGGGACCCTGGGTCTTAAGTCTCACCTAAAGAGGCATCCCTTTTGCCCTGCCAAGCCTCGATGAGAATCTCGAGGTGTCCTTCGCAACTAGACATGAGTCCTGACTTCGCTGAACAAATTGAGTTTTTAAGGGCCATCCAAATCCTAACTCTCGGAATATACCCCAGGTTCCCGCCGAGACTCGAGAAAAACAGCGAGACTTCCCACTCGCAGCCAGATAAGGTCGCATTCCCCTGCATTGGGTGCAGAGCAATTCCTTGTTCCACATCAAACACGAAAGGAGCCTGGACTTCCTGGATGGATCTCCAGAGAGGCCTCAAGAACACTGTCACAATTTAGAGGCACCATGACGTCACCGCACCAACATGAAAGAGCTCCGTGTTCCCCAATTCAACTCGAGACGAGTCCAGATTCTCCTGCATTGTCTGCAGAGCCATCCTGTGCTCCCCATCAAACAAGACAAGAGGCTTGACTTCCTTTGGGCAACTCCTGAGATTCCCCGAGAACAGCATCTCAAGTCTAGAAGAACATCAAGTTTAGCACATCAAATCGATAAAAGTTCCATGTACCACAAATCATCTCGAGAGGAGAGCAGATTCCCTGACTTTGACAAAAGAGGAACACCAGCTTTTCATAAGCACCTCAAGAGGAGACTTCTCTGAGCTATAAGTATGTAAGAGGGACCCGGAGTTTGCTGCCTCAAGTGGAATGGACACCGAGATGCCCTGACTCGAAATATGGCCGGATTTCCATGCAGTGACTTGAATGCAGGCTCGTCTTTTTCATCTCACAAGATGAAGGGATGTCTGAATCCCCTGTGGAGACCCTAGAGAAAGCCCTGGTTCCCCGCATCATCTGGACAAGAGGCCTCACATCCCTTTGACACCTCGAGAGGAACGCGGACTTTCAATGCTTCAAAAGAACACGATGCCTGACTCCTCTTGAAAATTGATAGGAATCCCAATATCCCTGTGGCACCTGGAAAGGAATCCTGGGACTCCCTCCTCACCTCAAGAGGCGTGCCTATTGTCATGTCAAACCTCGAGGAGAAATCCGATGTGTCCCTCGCAACTAGACTGGACTGCTGACGTCGCTGAATGAACACGAGTTTAGAAGGGCCTATCCCCATCCTGACTCAGGTATATACACCAGTATCCCGCAACAACTCTCAAGAAAAACCATGAGACTTAACCCTCGCCAACAGATGAGGCTCCATTCCCCTGCAATGCATGCAGAGCAAATCCGTGTTCCACATCAAAAACAAAGGAGCCTGGAATTCCTGGATGGAACACCAGAGAATCCCGAAGAACACTGTCACACCTCTATAGGGGCCCTGAGGTTACCGCAGCAACACAAAAGAGATCCGTGTACCCGAAATCAACTCAAGATGAGGCCCAATTGCCCTGCATTGGCTCCAGAGCCATCCCACATTCCCCATCAAACACGTCAAGGGGCTTAACTTCCTTTAAACAACAGCAGAGTATCGCCGAGAACACCGTCCAAAGTCCAGAGGAACACCAAGTTCAGCAGAGCAACTCGTTAAGGCAAAACTGCTCAGTCCCCTTCCCCTTGCTTGAGATATGGATTGTCTCCTGACATTGTGACTATTATTACTCTTTGTTCCCTTGGTAACCATTGCAGTTTGTTTGGTTTGCTGAACTCTATCATTCCCGAAAGAACTTTCTTGTACTGCAGCCGGTATATACTCATAGAAAAATCATAAAAGCACCTTTGCTCCATTAGAGCTTAGGTTCCCGGGTCTTTTTTGTCTCTCTCTCTCTTTTTCTCTCTCTCTCTATATTTTTTCTGGCTGACTCTCTGGAGCGTGGAGACCCGCCGTGCTCACTTTTCTGCCCGGGCCTCTAAGACCCCCTCGAGAGGGCGCCTGGTACCTTGATGAGTGATGCAAGCCCTGTGTCAAGGACAATGTTGGTCCTCTGTGTAAACCAAGGGATATCAGCCTCCTTCTCTCTTTTACTTTCTGATCGCCAACTCCGTACCACAAGGTTCCGGTCCATTAAAGGACCCCAGCAAATGTGGCCAAAAACAGGGACACTTGTATACGTGGTATATCGAGTGGAGTGACTTATGGACCTAATGAAGTATGTAAATACTAAGGCATGGGTTTAAATGCTGGCCAGCCCCATTATTTTTCTACTTTTCTTCACCACTTCTTTACATTTCAGGGAGTTCTGGTTTCACACTAATGAATAGAGGCTTGCCTTCAAACAGTAGTTGAACATAATTCTTAGTTTCCTGATAAATGCAGTTTTGACTTATAAATTTGGCTCCGGGTCAAAGAAAATGTTAAATGAGCAACCAAAGAAGGAAACATTATTCCAATGTATCTCTAGCCCCCATCCGCTCTTATCAAGGCTGTAATTCTCCCATTTCAAGGTATATTCGAGCCATTCCAATATTCAGCAGCAACAGACAAAACACTTACTATATACATATAAATAAATGATTAAACTTTACAAAAAGCTCAATTAAAACAATGCAAAATAACTGAAAAATTTCTTGCTTGCCCTGCCCTGGCTGTTCCAAATGCTTCTTCTCTGCCAAGATCGCAACTCAAAAAGTCACTTTGTTGGAGCCTAATGAAAAGTTACATTAATTTTTAAGCTAGTCTAGAAGCTGCTTGCTTTCCCATACTTTAATCGGAAAAGGAAAGGCCAAAAAAAAAAACTTAAAAAAACATAAAACAATGCTAGAGCAATTACATGCTTATGAGAATGCATATCAGAAATGTCAAAGATCTATAGGTGCAATTTGTCAGACTAGGTTTATTATTGATTATTTCAAGGCTTGTCACAATCTAGGATCAAAAACTTAAAAGATTCACATACTAACTGAAACAATGTTTCAACCTTTTAAAAAGAGAAATGAAAGATGATTCACATGTGGATATAAAAACTGTTTAAAAAGGCTAAAGGCTAAAAAAAGCCTTGAAAAATTTGCCCTTGCTGCCGCAGAGGAATGCACTGGGCCAAAGACAGTAAATTTAAATTTGATATTGAAGGAAAATCTATTCCAAGAAAACAAAAGGAGGGAACCTCCCAGATCCCCTACAACAAAAAAGGGGCAAATTCTGTCTTTTCCCTCAAACACTCAACGTCGAGCAGTGCTGACATTAATATACCAGCCCTAAGTGATTTTTTCCTTTACCCTTAAGCAGTCCCTTTATAGAGTACCTACTGGAGTTTTTGGACCCCTGCCCTCACAAACCTTCAGGCTTTTACAGGGCTAATCTAAATTGGCTTCTAAAGGAATTACTGTTCGGCGTGGAATAATTGATTCAAATTATAAAGGAGCAGTTCAAATTATGATGTCAGCTCAAATTCTATGGCAAATCAAAAGGGGGGACAAAATTACTCAATTACTTCTTTTGCCTTACACTTCTATGAACTTCTCTACTAATGCACGGAGAGGCAGATTTGGCAATACAGTTTATAAACAATCCTTATGGACATCATTGTTATTTAAATATGTCCGACCAAATATAAATATCAAAATTAATGAGAAAAGATTTTCTGGACCCCTCAGCACTGGGTCTAATATTATTATTTCCAAACTCTTTTGTCCCAAATCCTGACCTATACAAAATGTCTCGACAAATTGCAGGAATTTCTCCAGCCAAAGTACATTAAATATATCTAAATATTCAAATCTACACATATGATAGACCAAAAGGCCAAGCTACAACATTAAGACCTTAATGTGATAGATGCACCCCTTAATATAATAGGAAGGGACTTACTTATGCAATGGCAAACTCAGATATACTTTCCACATTTTTCCTAGTGGCCACTGCTCATTTTACAAACAAAACAGTTATTAAAATAACTGAGAAAATTTAAGAGCCTATAGACAAATCAATGGCCACGTACAAAAGAAAAATTACAAGCTACTAAAGAACTTATAAACACAATTAAAAGGAAACATATTGAAGAATCTTGCTCGTTTTGGAACACTCCTATTTTTGTTATACAAGGAAATATAACAAATGGTGTCCCTTAACAGAGTTTAAAAAGTTAATTCTTTTTTGAAACCTGGGGCTGCATTGTAACCAGAGATCACATTACTATTCCTCAAAATTGGCACATCATTATTACTGATTCACAAGGTTGATTTTTTAATATGCCTTTACACTCTTTAGACCAGGAGAGACTAAAGTTCTCTCTCCGTTATCCTAATCATAAGGGGCTTCATAATAGCTTTCAGAAGACTATGTTACCTCAAGGTATGCTTAAAGACCTGCTACTGTTGCTGCTAAGTCACTTCAGTCGTGTCCTACTCTATGCGACCCCATAGATGTCAGCCCACCAGGCTGCCCTAACCCTGAGATTCTGCAGACAAGAGTACTGAAATAGGGTTCCATTGCCATCTCAATAATAGTCCTAGCATTTGTCAAAATTTTGCAGGCAAGTCTTTACTTCCTATGTGAAAAAAATTTCCTCATGCATATATCATTAATAATACACTATAGCTACAAAAATGAGAAATGATATTTTTCAAACTGAATGGCTATGATATTCTTTAGACTCCAGTGAAAACTGATGAAAATAAAATCTTTATTGAATTTGCAATACCGGTCCTTGATGCATGTGTAGTAAAGTAAAGGTTAACTTGTTAAAATATATACTTTTTTTTTTTTTTTGGAACTCCAGTTCTCCCTGGGAATCAAAAATAGGCCTAAGGAAAAAACCTTAAGTTAACACTTATCATCATGTTCTTTCGGATATGCAGCCCATTCTATCTAGGACTCTAGGAATGAGCAAATTGGTGGAGCTCAAAATAAATAAATAAAACAAAAAGATATTTTAAATTTCATAATGGGAACTATGTCTAGGTAACCAAATTTATCTATGTTTCAATGTATGTTTTTGTTTTTCGAGAGGGTGGAGTAAATGGTCTCTATTTGGATTCAGCTTTACATCCACTGAAGGGTGTTCAATGTTGGGTATAATGTTTATTTATTTGTCAATGTGATTTTAATATAACTATTTGTTAATCAAGTAGGGACATGTCTTAAGGCATGACCATTATATAATACATTTGTTATGCCTAGGTTTGGGGTAAGATACAATTGTCAAAAAAAGTAACTGTCTCTATATTATTTATATATATATATATATTATATATATATATATATTCATCTCATATAGATATAAATATATATACATATATATATGAGATGAAAATTTATGGATAAGCTCTACAGAAAAGAATTGTATTTTCGATAAAATTATCTATTCTATATAATCTGGAGCAGTCTCATGGGATTACAGAGACTTAGGTTGCTGGCGTTTTGCTGAAATAAGTAGCAGAAGTTCGTTGAATGCCTGGGTCATTTCCAAATGAGTTAGGACTTTAAAGAGTTAATTGCTGAACATTGCCTTACTATTACTACGGGATTTTCTTTCACAAGAGCTGAAGGGATTTTGAGATATTAATGAATATAAATATATATTTTTGTACTGGAAGGATGTTTATACAATATAATATGATTTGATAAATACGATCAAAGGTCAATAAAATGCTAACATACAAGAAATTTCATGGTTGCTATAGAAAAGTAAAATAAAGTCCAGATGATCACCAAGTTCAGCACACAAACTCAAGAAATAATTCCGGTACCTAAAATCATTTCGAGATGAGATCTGATTCCCTATTTTTGACTCAAGCAGAAAGCAACTTTCCACAAGCACCTGAACAGGAGGCCTCTCTTAGTTATAGGTATGTGAAAGGGACCTGAGTTTGCTGCCTCAAGTGGAATGAACACCGAGATGCTGTGACTCGACATATGGCCGGATTTCCCTCCAGTGACTTGAAAGCAGGCTAGTCTTTCATCTCCCAAGATGAAGGGATGTGTGAATCCCCTGTGAAGACTTTAGAGAAAGCCTTAGTTCCCCACCTCATCTCGACAGGAGGCCTCACACCCCCTTGAAAATTCGAGAGGAACTTGGAGTTCAATGCGTCAAAAGGACAACAAGCCTGACTCCTCTTAAAATTGATAGGAATCCGACAATCACTGTGGGAACTGAAAGGGACCCTGGGTCTCAAGTCTCACCTAAAGAGACACCCTTTTTGCACTGCCAAGCCTCGATGAGAATCTCGAAGTGTCCTTCGCAACTAGACATGAGTCCTGACTTCGCTGAACAAACTCGAGTTTTTAAGGGCTATCCAAGTCCTTACTCGAGAATATACCCCAGGTTCCTGCCGAAACTCGAGAAAAACGGCGAGACTTCCCACTCGCAGCCAGATAAGGTCGGATTCCCCTGCATTGGGTGCAGAGCAATTCCTTGTTCCACATCAAACACGAAAGGAGCCTGGACTTCCTGGATGGAACTCCAGAGAGTCCTCAAGAACACTGTCACAATTTAGAGGCACCATGACGTCACCGCACCAACATGAAAGAGCTCCGTGTTCCCCAATTCAACTCGAGACGAGTCCAGATTCTCCTGCATTGTCTGCAGAGCCATCCTGTGCTCCCCATCAAACAAGACAAGAGGCTTGACTTCCTTTGGGCAACTTCTGAGATTCCCCGAGAACAGCATCTCAAGTCTAGAAGAACATCAAGTTTAGCACATCAAATCGATAAAAGTTCCATGTACCACAAATCATCTCGAGAGGAGAGCAGATTCCCTGACTTTGACAAAAGAGAAACACCTGTTTTCATAAGCACCTCAAGAGGAGACTTCTCTGAGCTATAAGTATGTAAGAGGGACCCGGAGTTTGCTGCCTCAAGTGGAATGGACACCGAGATGCCCTGACTCGAAATATGGCCGTATTTCCCTTCAGTGACTTGAATGAAGGCTCGTCTTTCATCTCACAAGATGAAGGGATGTCTGAATCCCCTGTGGAGACCCTAGAGAAAGCCCTGGTTCCCCGCATCATCTGGACAATAGGCCTCAAATTCCTTTGACACCTCGAAGGAACGCGGATTTCAATGCTTCAAAAGAACACGATGCCTGAATCCTCTTGAAAATTGGTAGGAATCCCAATGTCCCTGTGGCACGTGGAAAGGAATCCTGGGACTCCCTCCTCACATCAAGAGGCGTGTCTATTGCCAAGTCAAGCCTCGAGGATAAATCCGATGTGTCCCTCGCAACTAGACAGAACTGCTGACGTCGCTGAATGAACACGAGTTTAGAAGGGCCATCCCCATCCTGACTCAGGTATATACACCAGTATCCCGCAACAGCTCATTAAAAACCATGAGACAACCTCGCCAACAGATGAGGCTCCATTCCCCTGCAATGAATGCAGAGCAAATCCGTGTTCCACATCAAACACCAAAGGAGCCTGGAATTCTTGGATGGAACACCAGAGAATAACGAAGAACACTGTCACACGTCTATAGGGGCCCTGAGATTACCGCAGCAACACAAAAGAGATCCGTGTACCCGAAATCAACTCAAGATGAGGCCCAATTGCCCTGCATTGGCCCAAGAGCCATCCCACATTCCCCATCAAACACGTCAAGGGGCTTAACTTCCTTTGAACAACAGCAGAGTATCGCCGAGAACACCGTCCAAAGTCCAGAGGAACACCAAGCTCAGCAGAGCAACTCGTTAAGGCAAAACTGCTCAGTCCCCTTCCCCTTGCTTGAGATATGAATTGTCTCCTGACATTGTGACTATTATTACTCCTTGTTCCCTTGGTAACCATTGCAGTTTGTTTGGTTTGCTTAACTCGATCATTCCCGAAAGAAATTTCTTGTACTGCAGCCGGTATATACTCATAGAAAAATCAGTAAAGCACCTTTGCTCCATTAGAGCTTAGGTTCCCGGGTCTTTTTTGTCTCTCTCTCTCTTTTTCTCTCTCTCTCTATATTTTTCTGGCTGACTCTCTGGAGCGTGGAGACCCGCCGTGCTCACTTTTCTGCCCGGGCCTCTAAGAACCCCTCGAGAGGGCGCCTGGTACCTTGATGAGTGATGCAAGCCCTGTGTCAAGGAAAATGTTGGGCCTCTGTGTAAACCAAGGGATATTAGCCTCCTTCTCTCTTTTACTTTCTGATCGCCAACTCCGTACCACAAGGTCCGGTCCATTAATGGACCCCAGCAAATGTGGCCAAAAAACAGGGACACTTGTATACGTGGTATATCGAGTGGAGTGACTTATGGACCTAATGAAGTATGTAAATACTAAGGCATGGGTTTAAATGCTCACCAGCCCCATTATTTTTCTACTTTTCTTCACCACTTCTTTACATTTCAGGGAGTTCTGGTTTCACACTAATGAATAGAGGCTTGCCTTCAAACAGTAGTTGAACATAATTCTTAGTTTCCTGATAAATGCAGTTTTGACTTATAAATTTGGCTCCGGGTCAAAGAAAATGTTAAATGAGCAACCAAAGAAGGAAACATTATTCCAATGTATCTCTAGCCCCCATCCGCTCTTATCAAGGCTGTAATTTTCCCTTTTCAAGGTATATTCGAGCCATTCCAATATTCAGCAACAGACAAAATACTTACTATATACATATAAATCAAATGATTAAACTTTACAAAAAGCTCTATTAAAACAATGCAAAATAACTGAAAAATTTCTTGCTTGCCCTGCCCTGGCTGTTCCAAATGCTTCTTCTCTGCCAAGATTCACAACTCAAAAAGTCAATTGGTTGGAGCCTAATGAAAAGTTACATTAATTTTTAAGCTAGTCTAGAAGCTGCTATTTCCCATACTTTAATCGGAAAAGGAACCAAAAAAAAAAAAAAAAAAAAAAAAGCTAGAGCAATTACATGCTTATGAGAATGCATATCAGAAATGTCAAAGATCTATAGGTGCAATTTGTCAGACTAGGATTATTATTGATTATTTTAAGGCTTGTCACAATCTAGGATCAAAAACTTAAAAGATTCACATACTAACTGAAACAATGTTTCAACTTTTCAAAAACAGAAATGAAAGATGATTCACATGTGGATATAAAAACTGTTTAGAAAGGGCTAATAAAAGGCCTTGAAAAATTTGCCCTTGCTGCCGCAGAGGAATGCACTGGGCCAAAGACAGTAAATTTAAATTTGATATTGAAGGAAAATCTATTCCAAGAAAACAAAAGGAGGGAACCTCCCAGATCCCCTACAACAAAAATGAGGGGCAAATTCTGTCTTTTCCCTCAAACACTCAACGTCGAGCAGTGCTGACATTAATATACCAGCCCTAAGTGATTTTTTCCTTTACCCTTAAGCAGTCTCTTCTAGAGTACCTACTGGAGTTTTTGGACCCCTGCCCTCACAAACCTTCAGGCTTTTACAGGGCTAATCTAAATTGGCTTCTAAAGGAATTACTGTTCGGCGTGGAATAATTGATTCAAATTATAAAGGAGCAGTTCAAATTATGATGTCAGCTCAAATTCTATGGCAAATCAAAAGGGGGGACAAAATTACTCAATTACTTCTTTTGCCTTACACTTCTATGAACTTCTCTACTAATGCACGGAGAGGCAGATTTGGCAATACAGTTTATAAACAATCCTTATGGACATCATTGTTATTTAAATATGTCCGACCAAATATAAATATCAAAATTAATGAGAAAAGATTTTCTGGACCCCTCAGCACTGGGTCTAATATTATTATTTCCAAACTCTTTTGTCCCAAATCCTGACCTATACAAAATATCCCGACAAATTGCAGGAATTTCTCCAGCCAAAGTACATTAAATATATCTAAATATTCAAATCTACACATATGATAGACCAAAAGGCCAAGCTACAACATTAAGATATAATGTGATAGATGCACCCCTTAATATAATAGGAAGGGACTTACTTATGCAATGGCAAACTCAGATATACTTTCCACATTTTTCCTAGTGGCCACTGCTCATTTTACAAACAAAACAGTTATTAAAATAACTGAGAAAATTTAAGAGCCTATAGACAAATCAATGGCCACGTACAAAAGAAAAATTACAAGCTACTAAAGAACTTATAAACACAATTAAAAGGAAACATATTGAAGAATCTTGCTCGTTTTGGAACACTCCTATTTTTGTTATACAAGGAAATATAACAAATGGTGTCCCTTAACAGAGTTTAAAAAGTTAATTCTTTTTTGAAACCTGGGGCTGCATTGTAACCAGAGATCACATTACTATTCCTCAAAATTGGCACATCATTTATTTACTGATTCACAAGGTTGATTTTTTAATATGCCTTTACACTCTTTAAACCAGGAGAGACTAAAGTTCTCTCTCCGTTATCCTAATCATAAGGGGCTTCATAATAGCTTTCAGAAGACTATGTTACCTCAAGGTATGCTTAAAGACCTGCTACTGTTGCTGCTAAGTCACTTCAGTCGTGTCCTACTCTATGCGACCCCATAGATGTCAGCCCACCAGGCTGCCCTAACCCTGAGATTCTGCAGACAAGAGTACTGAAATAGGGTTCCATTGCCATCTCAATAATAGTCCTAGCATTTGTCAAAATTTTGCAGGCAAGTCTTTACTTCCTATGTGAAAAAAATTTCCTCATGCATATATCATTAATAATATACTATAGCTACAAAAATGAGAAACGATATTTTTCAAACTGAATGGCTATGATATTCTTTAGACTCCAGTGAAAACTGATGAAAATAAAATCTTTATTGAATTTGCAATACCGGTCCTTGATGCATGTGTAGTAAAGTAAAGGTTAACTTGTTAAAATATATACTTTTTTTTTTTTTTTTGGAACTCCAGTTCTCCCTGGGAATCAAAAATAGGCCTAAGGAAAAAACCTTAAGTTAACACTTATCATGTTCTTCGGATATGCAGCCCATTCTATCTAGGACTCTAGGAATGAGCAAATTGGTGGAGCTCAAAATAAATAAATAAAACAAAAAGATATTTTAAATTTCATAATGGGAACTATGTCTAGGTAACGAAATTTATCTATGTTTCAATGTATGTTTTTGTTTTTCGAGAGGGTGGAGTAAATGGTCTCTATTTGGATTCAGCTTTACATCCACTGAAGGGTGTTCAATGTTGGGTATAATGTTTATTTATTTGTCAATGTGATTTTAATATAACTATTTGTTAATCAAGTAGGGACATGTCTTAAGGCATGACCATTATATAATACATTTGTTATGCCTAGGTTTGGGGTAAGATACAATTGTCAAAAAAAGTAACTGTCTCTATATTATTCAATATATATATATATTTTATATATGTATATATATTCATCTCATACAGATATAAATATATATACATATATATATGAAATGAAAATTTATGGATAAGCTCTACAGAAAAGAATTGTATTTTCGATAAAATTATCTATTCTATATAATCTGGAGCAGTCTCATGGGATTACAGAGACTTAGGTTGCTGGCGTTTTGCTGAAATAAGTAGCAGAAGTTCGTTGAATGCCTGGGTCATTTCCAAATGAGTTAGGACTCTAAAGAGTTAATTGCTGAACATTGCCTTACTATTACTACGGGATTTTCTTTCACAAGAGCTGAAGGGATTTTGAGATATTAATGAATATAAATATATATTTTTGTACTGGAAGGATGTTTATACAATATAATATGATTTGATAAATACGATCAAAGGTCAATAAAATGCTAACATACAAGAAATTTCATGGTTGCTATAGAAAAGTAAAATAAAGTCCAGATGATCACCAAGTTCAGCACACAAACTCAAGAAATAATTCCGGTACCTAAAATCATTTCGAGATGAGATCTGATTCCCTATTTTTGACTCAAGCAGAAAGCAACTTTCCACAAGCACCTGAACAGGAGGCCTCTCTTAGTTATAGGTATGTGAAAGGGACCTGAGTTTGCTGCCTCAAGTGGAATGAACACCGAGATGCTGTGACTCGACATATGGCCGGATTTCCCTCCAGTGACTTGAATGCAGGCTAGTCTTTCATCTCCCAAGATAAAGGGATGTGTGAATCCCCTGTGAAGACTTTAGAGAAAGCCTTAGTTCCCCACCTCATCTCGACAGGAGGCCTCACATCCCCTTGAAAATTCGAGAGGAACTTGGAGTTCAATGCGTCAAAAGGACAACAAGCCTGACTCCTCTTAAAATTGATAGGAATCCGACAATCACTGTGGGAACTGAAAGGGACCCTGGGTCTCAAGTCTCACCTAAAGAGACACCCTTTTTGCACTGCCAAGCCTCGATGAGAATCTCGAAGTGTCCTTCGCAACTAGACATGAGTCCTGACTTCGCTGAACAAACTCGAGTTTTTAAGGGCTATCCAAGTCCTTACTCGAGAATATACCCCAGGTTCCTGCCGAAACTCGAGAAAACGGCGAGACTTCCCACTCGCAGCCAGATAAGGTCGGATTCCCCTGCATTGGGTGCAGAGCAATTCCTTGTTCCACATCAAACACGAAAGGAGCGTGGACTTCCTGGATGGAACTCCAGAGAGTCCTCAAGAACACTGTCACAATTTAGAGGCACCATGACGTCACCGCACCAACATGAAAGAGCTCCGTGTTCCCCAATTCAACTCGAGACGAGTCCAGATTCTCCTGCATTGTCTGCAGAGCCATCCTGTGCTCCCCATCAAACAAGACAAGAGGCTTGACTTCCTTTGGGCAACTTCTGAGATTCCCCGAGAACAGCATCTCAAGTCTAGAAGAACATCAAGTTTAGCACATCAAATCGATAAAAGTTCCATGTACCACAAATCATCTCGAGAGGAGAGCAGATTCCCTGACTTTGACAAAAGAGGAACACCTGTTTTCATAAGCACCTCAAGAGGAGACTTCTCTGAGCTATAAGTATGTAAGAGGGACCCGGAGTTTGCTGCCTCAAGTGGAATGGACACCGAGATGCCCTGACTCGAAATATGGCCGTATTTCCTTCAGTGACTTGAATGAAGGCTCGTCTTTCATCTCACAAGATGAAGGGATGTCTGAATCCCCTTTGGAGACCCTAGAGAAAGCCCTGGTTCCCCGCATCATCTGGACAATAGGCCTCAAATTCCTTTGACACCTCGAAGGAACGCGGATTTCAATGCTTCAAAAGAACACGATGCCTGAATCCTCTTGAAAATTGGTAGGAATCCCAATGTCCCTGTGGCACGTGGAAAGGAATCCTGGGACTCCCTCCTCACATCAAGAGGCGTGTCTATTGCCAAGTCAAGCCTCGAGGATAAATCCGATGTGTCCCTCGCAACTAGACAGAACTGCTGACGTCGCTGAATGAACACGAGTTTAGAAGGGCCATCCCCATCCTGACTCAGGTATATACACCAGTATCCCGCAACAGCTCATTAAAAACCATGAGACAACCTCGCCAACAGATGAGGCTCCATTCCCCTGCAATGAATGCAGAGCAAATCCGTGTTCCACATCAAACACCAAAGGAGCCTGGAATTCTTGGATGGAACACCAGAGAATAACGAAGAACACTGTCACACGTCTATAGGGGCCCTGAGATTACCGCAGCAACACAAAAGAGATCCGTGTACCCGAAATCAACTCAAGATGAGGCCCAATTGCCCTGCATTGGCCCAGAGCCATCCCACATTCCCCATCAAACACGTCAAGGGGCTTAACTTCCTTTGAACAACAGCAGAGTATCGCCGAGAACACCGTCCAAAGTCCAGAGGAACACCAAGCTCAGCAGAGCAACTCGTTAAGGCAAAACTGCTCAGTCCCCTTCCCCTTGCTTGAGATATGGATTGTCTCCTGACATTGTGACTATTATTACTCCTTGTTCCCTTGGTAACCATTGCAGTTTGTTTGGTTTGCTTAACTCGATCATTCCCGAAAGAAATTTCTTGTACTGCAGCCGGTATATACTCATAGAAAAATCAGTAAAGCACCTTTGCTCCGTTAGAGCTTAGGTTCCCGGGTCTTTTTTGTCTCTCTCTCTCTTTTTCTCTCTCTCTCTCTATATTTTTCTGGCTGACTCTCTGGAGCGTGGAGACCCGCCGTGCTCACTTTTCTGCCCGGGCCTCTAAGAACCCCTCGAGAGGGCGCCTGGTACCTTGATGAGTGATGCAAGCCCTGTGTCAAGGAAAATGTTGGGCCTCTGTGTAAACCAAGGGATATTAGCCTCCTTCTCTCTTTTACTTTCGGATGATCGCCAACTCCGTACCACAAGGTTCGGTCCATTAATGGACCCCAGCAAATGTGGCCAAAAAACAGGGACACTTGTATACGTGGTATATCGAGTGGAGTGACTTATGGACCTAATGAAGTATGTAAATACTAAGGCATGGGTTTAAATGCTGGCCAGCCCCATTATTTTTCTACTTTTCTTCACCACTTCTTTACATTTCAGGGAGTTCTGGTTTCACACTAATGAATAGAGGCTTGCCTTCAAACAGTAGTTGAACATAATTCTTAGTTTCCTGATAAATGCAGTTTTGACTTATAAATTTGGCTCCGGGTCAAAGAAAATGTTAAATGAGCAACCAAAAAAGGAAACATTATTCCAATGTATCTCTAGCCCCTATCCGCTCTTATCAAGGCTGTAATTTTCCCATTTCAAGGTATATTCGAGCCATTCCAATATTCAGCAACAGACAAAATACTTACTATATACATATAAATTAAATGATTAAACTTTACAAAAAGCTCTATTTAAAACAATGCAAAATAACTCAAAAATTTCTTGCTTGCCCTGCCCTGGCTGTTCCAAATGCTTCTTCTCTGCCAAGATCGCAACTCAAAAAGTCACTTTGTTGGAGCCTAATGAAAAGTTACATTAATTTTTAAGCTAGTCTAGAAGCTGCTATTTCCCATACTTTAATCGGTAAAAGGAACCAAAAAAAAAAAGCTAGAGAATTACTTGCTTATGAGAATGCATATCAGAAATGTCAAAGATCTATAGGTGCAATTTGTCAGACTAGGATTATATATTGCTTAGGTAAAGGCTTGTCACAATCTAGGATCAAAAACTTAAAAGATTCACATACTAGCTGAAACAATGCTTCAACTTACAGTAGTTTTTTGTTATTACATTGATATGATTTAGCCATGGGGGGATTACATGTAGCTCCCATCCCAGTTCCCCCTCCCACCTCCCTCTCCACACGATCCCGTCTGGGTCTTTCCCAGTGCACCAGGCTCGAGCACTTGTCACATGCAACGCCAACCTAGGCTGTGTGATCTCTTTTCACCCTAGATAATATACATGTTTCAATGCTGTTTCTCCCTGAAACATCCCCACCCTCGCCTTCTCCCAGAGTCCACAAGTCTGTTTTCCATACATCTGAGTCTCTTTTTCTGTTTGCATATAGGGTTATCATGAACACTTTCTAACACCATACACAAAAATAAACTCAAAACGGATTAAAGATCTAAATGTAAGACCAGAAGCTTCAACCTTTTTCAAAAACAGAAATGAAAGATGATTTACATGTGGATATAAAAACTGTTTAAAAAGGGACTGCCCTTAGAAGGCTAATAAAAAGCCTTGAAAAATTTGCCCTTGCTGCCGCATGAGGAAATGCACTGGGCCAAAGACAGTAAATTTAAATTTGATATTGAAGGAAAACCTATTCCAAGAAAACAAAAAGAGGGGAAATCCCATTCCCCTACAACAAAAAATGAGGGGCAAATTCTGTCTTTCCCTCAAACACTCAACGTCCAGCAGTGCTGCATATTAATCATATACCAGCCCTAATTGATTATTTCCTTTACCCTTAAGCAGTCCTTCTAGAGTACCTACTGAGTTTTTTGACCCCTGCTTCACAAAACCTTCAGGCTTTTACAGGGCTGAACTAAATTTTGGCTTCTAAAGGAATTACTGTTCGGCGTGGATAATTGATTCCAATTATAAAAGAGCATTTCAAATTATGATGTCAGCTCAAATTCTATGGCAAATCAAAAGGGGGGAAAATTACTCATTTACTTCTTTTGCCTTACACTTCTATGAACTTCTCTACTAATGCACGGAGAGGCAGATTTGGCAATACAGTTTATAAACAATCCTTATGGACATCATTTGTTATTTAAATATGTCCGACCAAATATAAATATCAAAATTAATGGCTAAAAAGATTTTCTGGACCCCTCAGCACTGGGTCTAATATTATTATTTCCAAACTCTGTGTCCCAAATCCTGACCTATACAAAATATCTCTTGACAAATTGCAGGAATTTCTCCAGCCAAAGTACAATAAATTTAGCAAAATATTCAAATCTACACATATGATAGACCAAAAGGCCAAGCTACAACATTAAGACCTTATGTGATAGATGCACCCCTTAATCTAATAGGAAGGGACTTACTTATGCAATGGCAAACTCAGATATACTTTCCACATTTTTCAAAGCGGCCACTGCTCATTTTACAAACAAAACAGTTATTAAAATAACTGAGAAAATTTAAGAGCCTATAGACAAATCAATGGCCATGTACAAAATAAAAATTACAAGCTACTAAAGAACTTATAAACACAATTAAAAAGGAAACATATTGAAGAATCTTGCTCGTTTTGGAACACTCCTATTTTTG
Organism: Odocoileus hemionus; assembly: GCA_020976825.1. Lineage (NCBI taxonomy): Eukaryota > Metazoa > Chordata > Mammalia > Artiodactyla > Cervidae > Odocoileus > Odocoileus hemionus. The sequence goes on along the minus strand of JAJLRB010000834.1, from coordinate 4,912 downwards.
TTATACAAAGGAAAATATAACAAATGGTGTCCCTTAACAGAGTTTAAAAATTTAATTCTTTTTTGAAACCTGGGCTGCATTGTAACCAGGAGATCACATTACTATTCCTCAAATTGGCACATTATTATTACTGATTCACAAGGTTGATTTTTTAATATGCCTTTACACTCTTTATTACCAGGAGAGACTAACTTTCTCTCTCCGTTATCCTAATCATAACGGGCTTCATAAAGATTTCAGTAGACTATGTTACCTCAAGGTATGCTTAAAGCCCTGCTACTGTTGCTGCTAAGTCACTTCAGTCGTGTCTACTCTATGCGACCCCATAGATGTCAGCCCACCAGGCTGCCCTAACCCTGAGATTCTGCAGACAAGAGTACTGGAATAGGGTTCCATTGCCATCTCAATAATAGTCCTAGCATTTTTCAAAATTTTGCAGGCAAGTCTTTACTTCCTATGTGAAATAGAAATTTCCCTCATGCATATATCATTAATAATACACTATAGCTACAAAAATGAGAAATGTCTTTTTTCACACTGAATGGCTATGATATTCTTTAGACTCCAGTGAAAACTGATGAAAATAAATCTTTATTGAATTTGCAATACTTGTCCTTGATGCATGTGTAGTAAAGTAAAGGTTAACTTGTTAAAATATATACTTTTTTTTTTTTTTTTGAACTCCAGTTGTGCCTGGGAAACAAAAATAGGCCTAAGGAAAAAACCTTAAGTAAACTCTTATCATGTTCTTCGGATACGCAGCCACTCTATCTAGGGACTTTAGGAACGAGCAAATTGGAGGAGCTCAAATATAAATAAATAAAACTAAAAGATATTTTAATTTTCATAATGGGAACTATGTCTAGGTATCAAAAATTTATGTATGTTTCAATGTATGTTTTTGTTTTTCGAGATGGTGGAGTTAATGGTCTCTATTTGGATTCAGCTTTACATCCACTGAAGAGTGTTCAATGTTGGGTAATAATGTTTATTTAATTGTCAATGTGATTTTAATATAACTATTTGTTAATCAAGTAGGGACATGTCTTAAGCCATGACCATTATATAATATATTTGTTATGCCTTTGGTTTGGGGTAATAAACGAATTGTCAAAAAAAGTAACTCTCTCTATATATATTTTTATATATATATATTATATTAAATACATCTCATATTAGGATATAAATATATATACATATATATGAGATGAAAATTTTTCGATAAGCTCTACAGAAAAGAATTTTATTTTCGATAAAATTATCTATTCTATATAATCTGGAGCGGACTCTTGGGATTACAGAGACTTAGGTTGCTGGAGTTTTGCTGAAATAAGTAGCCGAAGTTCGTTGAATGCCTGGGTCATTTGGGTCATTTCCAAATGTGTTAGGACTTTAAAGCCTTAATTGCTGAACATTGCCTACTATTACTAGGGATTTTCTTTCACAAGAGCTGAAGGGATTTTGAGTTATTAATGAATATAATATATAAATTTTTGTACTGGAATGGATGTATATACAATATAATAAATTTTTGATTTGATAAATACGTTCAAAGATCTATAAAGTGCTACACATACAAAAAAATTTCATGGTTGCTATAGAAAAAAGTAAAATAAAGTCCAGATGATCACCAAGTTCAGCACACAAACTCAAGAATAATAATTACCGGTACCCATAAAATCATTTCGTGATGAGAGCTGATTCCCTATTTTTGACTCAAGAAGGAAAGCAACTTTCCACAAGAACCTGAACAGGAGGCCTCTCTTAGCTATAGGTATGTGAAAGGGACCCCTGAGTTTGCCTGCCTCAAGTGGAAAATGAACACCGAGAAGCTGTGACTCAAACATATGGCCGGATTTCCCTCCAGTGAGCTTGAATGCAGGCTAGTCTTTTCATCTCCCAAGATAAAGGGATGTGTGAATCCCCTGTGAAGACTTTAGAGAAAGCCCTAGTTCCCTACCTCATCTCGACAGGAGGCCTCACATCCCCTTGAAGATTCGAGAGGAACTTGGAGTTCAATGCTCAAAAGGACAACAAGCCTGACTCCACTTAAAAAATTGATAGGAATCCGACAATCACTGTGGAAACTGAAAGGGACCCTGGAGTCTTAAAGTCTCACCTAAAGAGGCATCCCTTTGCCCTGCCAAGCCTCGATGAGAAATCTCGAGTGTGTCCTTCGCAACTAGATATGAGTCCTGACTTCGCTGAACAAATTGAGTTTTTAAGGGCCATCCAAATCCTAACTCGAAAATATACCCCAGGTTCCCGCCGAGACAAACGAGAAAAACAGCGACGACTTTTCCCACTCGCAGGCCAGATAAGGTCGCATTTCCCCTGCATTGGGTGCAGAGCAATTCCTTGTTCCACATCAAACACGAAAGGAGCCAGGACTTCCTGGATGGATCTCCAGAGAGGCCTCAAGAACACTGTCACAATTTAGAGGCACCATGACGTCACCGCACCAACATGAAAGAGCTCCGTGTTCCCAATTCAACTCGAGACGAGTCCAGATTCTCCTGCATTGTCTGCAGAGCCATCCTGTGCTCCCCCATCAAACAAGACAAGAGCTTGACTTCCTTTGGGCAACTCCTGAGTATTCCCCGAGAACAGTTCATCTCAAGTCTAGAAGAACATCAAGTTTACACATCAAATTGTGCTAAAATTCCATGTACCACAAATCCATCCCGAGAGAGAGCAGATTCCCTGACTTTGACAAAAGAGGAACCACCAGCTTTTCATAAGATGGCACCTCAAGAGGAACTTTTCTGAGCTATAAGTATGTAAGAGGGACCCAGAGTATTTGCTGCCTCAGAGTGGAATGGACACACGAGATGCCCTGACTCGAAATATGGCCGGATTTCCATGCAGTGACTTGAATGCAAGGCTCGTCTTTCATCTCACAAGATGAAGGGATATCTGAATCCCCTTTGGAGACCCTAGAGAAATCAAGACCTGGTTCCCCGCCCCCCCCGCATCATCTGGACAAGAGGTCCTCACATCCCTTTGACACCTCGAAAGGAACGCGGACTTCAATGCTTCAAAAGAACACGATGCCTTCTGACATCCTCTTGAAAATTGATAGGAATCCCATATCCCTGTGGCACCTGGAAAGGAATCCTGGGACTCCCCTCCTCACTCTCCTCAGAGGCGCATGCCTATTGTCCATGTCAAGCTACTCGAGGAGAAATAATCCGATGTGTCTCTCACAACTAGACTGGACTGCTGACGTTGATGAATGAACACGAGTTTAGAAGGTCTATACCATCCTGACTCAGGTATATACACCAGTATCCCGCAATCCACTCAAGAAAAACCATGAGACTTAACCCTCGCCAACAGATGAGGCTCCATTCCCCCTGCAATGCAGGCAGAGCCAAATCTCGTGTCCCCACATCAACCTCAACAAAGGAGCCTGGAATTCCTGGATGGAACACCAGAGAAACCCGAAGAAACAACTGTCACACACTCTATAGGGGCCCTGAGGTTACCGCAGCAACAGGCCAAAAAGAGATCCAGTGTACCCGAAATTCAACTCAAGATGAGGCCCAATTGCCCCTGCATTGGCTCCAGAGCCATCCCACATTCCCCATCAAACAACGTCAAGTGAAGGGGCTTAACCTTCCTTTTAAAAACAACAGCAGAAAATCCCCGAGAACACCATCCAAAGTCCAGAGGAACACCAAGTTCTGCAGAGCATCTCGTTAAGGCAAAACTGCTCAGGGCTCCCCTGGTCCCCTTGCTTGAGATATGGATTGTCCTCCTGACAATTGTGACTAATATTATTACTCCTTGTTCCCTTGGTAACCATTGCAGTTTGTTTGGTTTGCTGAACTCTATCATTCCCGAAAGAACTTTCTTGTACTGCAGCTGGAATATTACTCATAGAAAAATCATAAAAGCACCTTTGCTCCATTAGAGCTTAGGTTCCCGGGTCCTTTTTTGTCTCTCTCTCTCTTTTTCTCTCTCTCTCTAGTATTTTTCTGGCTGACTCTCTGGAGCGTGGAGACCCGTCGTGCTCACATTTCTTCTGCCCGGGCCTCTAAGACCCCCTCGAGAGGGCGCCTGGTACTTGATGAGTGGATGCGCAAGCCCTGTGTTCAAGGACAATGTTGGTCCTCTGTGTAAACCAAGGGATAAGCAGCCTCCTTCTCTCTTTTACTTTCTGATTCGCAACTCCGTACCACAAGGTTCTGGTCCATTAAAGAACCCAGCAAATGTGGCGCAAAGAACAGGGAAACTACATGTATACGTGTGTATATCGAGTTTTAAAGTGATTCTATGGACCTAATTGAGGTATGTAAATACTAAGGCATGGCGTATAAAATGCTGGCCAGCGCCCATTATTTTTTCTACTTTTCTTCACCACTTCTTTACATTTCAGGTAGTTCTGGTTTCACACCAATGAATAGAGGCTTGCCTTCAAACAGTAGTAGAACATAATCCTTAGTTTCCTGATAAATGCAGTTTTGACTTATAAATTTGGCTCCGGGTCAAAGAAAATGTTTAAATGAGCAACCAAAGAAGGAAAACATTATTCCAATGGTATCTCTAGCCCTATGCGCTCTTATCAAGGCTGTAATTCTCCCATTTCAAGGTATATTCGATCCATTCCAATATTCAGCAACAGACAAAACACTTACTATATACATAATAAACTAAATGATTAAACTTTACAAAAAGCTCATTTAAAACAATGCAAAATAACTCAAAAATTTCTTGCTAGCCCTGCCCTGGCTGTTCCAAATGCTACTTCTCTGCCAAGAGTCGCAACTCAAAAAGTCACTTTGTTGGACCTAATGAAAAGTTACATTAATTTTTTTAAGCTAGACTAGAAGCTGCTATTTCCCATACTGTAATCGGTAAGGAACCAAATAAAACAGCTAGAGAAATTACTTGCTTATGAGAATGCATA
>JAJLRB010000833.1:0-130501 GCA_020976825.1 Odocoileus hemionus | reverse complement strand
TTTTTTTTTTTGATGGGGAAACAACGAATTGCTCTGCCTGCAATGTAGGGAATCGAATCGGGCCTCATCTGGCAAGCGAGGGTGAAGTTCTCGTGGTTTTTTCCTCGAGTATGCGCCGCGGAACCTGGGTATATTCCTCAGAGTTAGGGCGTGGATGCCCCTTCAAAACTCGTGTTTATGTCCGCCAGTTCAGGACTCATGTCTAGTTGCCAAGGACATATCGGATTCCTCCTCTGTAGGATCTTGGGCAAGGCAAATGGGACCCCTCTTTAGTTGAGACTTGGGACCCAGGTTCCCTTTCCAGGTGTCACAGGATATTGGGATTCCTATCAATTTTTCAATAGGATTCAGGCATCGTCTCCTTTGAAAGCATTGAACTCCAATTTCCTTTCAAATTTTCAAAGGTGATGTGAGGAGCCTCCACGCTCGAGATGAGGCGGGAAACTAGTGCTTTCTCTACAGTTTCCACAGGGGATGTCTCAGACATCCCTTCACCTTGTGAAAATGAAAGAGCGGGACCTGCATTCAAATCACTGGGCAGGGATTATCCGGCCTTATTTCGAGTCAGGGCATCTCGGTGTCCATTCCACTTGGGGCAGCACACTCATGGTCTCTCTTACATTCCTATAGGCTGAGAAGAAACTCCTTGTCTTGAGGTGCTGTAGAAAAAGAGGCCTTCCATGTGAGTCGAACCCATGGAATCATCTCTACTCTCGAGATGATTTGTGGTACACGGAGAGCTTTTCTCGGAGTTGCTGTGCTGAACTTGGTGTTCCCCTAGATTTGGGACGGTGTTCCCGGGTTATCTCCGGAGTTGATTAAGGAAAGACAAGCCACTTGTTTGTTTTTGACATTGACGGGACAATCCGAATGACTCTGATCATTAAATGCAGGGGATTCAGGCCTCATCATCGAGTTGATTTGAGGGTACAATGCTACAGAATGCTTTCATGCTGCTGTTGTGGACTTCTTTGACTGGGTCCCTCTATACTTGTGTCAGTCGTTCTTGGGGACTCTCTGGAGTTTCCATCCAGGAAGTCACAGCTCCTTTCTTTTTGACGAGAAACACGAAATTACTCTACAGTCTATGAATGGGAAATCGAGCCTCTTCTCACAGCGCTGGGGGAAGTTCATGGTTTTTCTCGAGTTGCAGCAGGAACCTTGGTAATATTCCGAGTTAAGTGTGGGGATGGCCCCTTCAAAACTCGGGTTTGTTCAGCGACGTCAGGACTCCTGTCTAGTTGCTTGGACACCTCGGTATTCTCGTCGACGCTTGGCAGGGCAATTAGGATGCCTCTTTGAGGTAGGGCTTGAGACCCAGGTACCCTTTCCAGTTGCCCACAGGATATTGAATTTCTGTCAATATTTCAAGCAGACTCAGGCATCGTCTCCATTTTGAAACATTGAACGCATTTGAACTCGGGGTTCCTTTCCGCATTGTCAAAGGTGATGTGAGGCAACCCCGTCGAGATGAGGCAGAGAACTAGGGCTTTCTACTAGGGTCTCCACAGGGATTCAGACATCCCTTCACCTTGTGAGATGTAAGACGAGGCCTGCATTCAATCACTGCAGGGAAATCCGGCATATATTTCTCAGTCAGGGCGATCTCAGGTGTCCATTCCATCTTGAGGCAGCACACTCAGATTGCTCCTCACATAACCCTACTGCTTGAGTAGATTCCTCATCCCTTAGAGGGGTGTGTTGTGAATATCCTTCCTTTCCTCTTGAGAGATGGTGCCAGGTAATTAACACACTCATCATGAGATGATTAAGGGTAACACGAGCTTTTCTGAGTTGCTGTGGGGCTGAACTTGGTGTTCTTCTAGACTTTGTTTGTTGTTTTTCCGGGGAAATTCTCATGAGTTGTCCCTTAAAGGAATTTAAGCCCTTGTCGTCACTGATGGGGAATGTGGGAGGGTTCCGGAGCCCATCAGGTAATCGGGTCTCAAGCTTTAGTTGATATTCGGGCCCGTAACACGGTCTCTTCGTGTTTCCTGCGGTGAACGTCAGGGGGGTGTCCCCTATAGACTTGTGACAATTTCTTCCGGATGTCTCTGGTGTTGCGTCCAGGAATATCCAGGCGCCTATGTGTTTGATGAGGAACGCGATTTGGCTCTTCATGCATTGCAGGGGAATGGAGCCTCATCCGTTGGCGAGGGTGAAGTCTCATGGTTTTTCTTCAGTTGTTGCTGAAAACTGGTGTATAACCTATCCCAGTATGAGAATGGCCCTTCAAAGTCGGTTCGTTCAGCTACGTCAGCACTCCCAGTCTAGTTGGAGGGACACTCGGAATTCTCCTCGAGGTTGGCTGGAAATAGGCTTCCCTTGGGGGTGGGGAGGGAGCCCGGGTTTCCCCTTTCCATTTTTCCTAAAATTTTGGGATTTCCTATAAATTTTAAAGGGGAGTCAGGCATGTTTTCTTTTAAAGCATTGAAATCCCGTTCCCCTCGGTTGTGAAAGGGATGTGGGGCCTTTGCAGAGAGGCAGGAAATCAAGGCTTTCTCTAAGTCTCCACAGGGGATCAGTTCCTTCATCTTGTGAGATAAAAGACGAGCCGCATTCAAAATCACTCGGGGAAATCCGGTATATTTCGAGAAAGGGCTCCCTTTCCATTCCATTTGAGGCAGAAATTCCGGTTCCTTTTAAATTCTTATGTCAGAGTGTCTCCTCTTAAATCTTATAAAAAACTGGCATTCCTCTTTTGTTAAAGCCAGGTAATCTGCTCCCCTCTCGAATGATTTGGGTATTTTAAACTTTTCTCTTTTATATTTCCTTTGTATAACAAGAGTAGGAGATTTACCAAAAAGAGCAAGATTCCTTCAATATGTTTTCACATTTTAATTTTGTGTTTAAAAGTACTTTAGTTCTTGTAATTTTCTTTCGTAAGGGCCATTGCTTTGTCTAAATAGATCATTAAATTTCTCAGTTTATTTATAATACTGTTTTGTTTGTATAATGAGCAGTGGCCCCAGGAAAAATGTGTAATGTTTTTATCTGAGTTACCAATGCATAAGTAAGTCCCTTCCCTATTTGATTAGGGTGCAACATAACATAGAGACTTAATGTATTTAGGTTGGCCTTTTGGTCGCCCCTATCTACGTGTTAAGATATGAAAAAAATCATTTTGATTAAATTTATTGTACTTTGGCTTGAGAAATTCTGCAATTTTGGGCAAGAGACCTATTTGTATAGGACAGGATTTGGCCAAAATAGTTAGGAAATGATATATTAGCACATTGCTGAGGGTCCAGAAAATCGTCTTACCATTAATTTTGATATTTATATTTGTTGGACATATTTAAATAACAAGAGTCCATAAGGATTTTTTTGATCTGTTTTTCCAAATTGCCTCTCCCTACATTGAGAGAATTTAAATAAAAGTGAAGGGAAAAGGAATAATTGTAAAATTTTTTGTCCCCCTTTGAATTCCCAAAAGAATCTGAGCTGACATCAAAATTTAAATTCCCCCTTTAAATTTTGAATCAATTATTCCCACGCCGAACGTAATTCCTTTAGAACCCAAATAGTTCAAACCATAAAACAAAGGTTTGGGGGGGCAGGGGCCCAAAAACTCCATGGTACTCAAAAAGGGACGCTTAGGGTAAAGGAAAAAAAACATGTGGGGCTGGTATTTTAAATTGCAGCACTGCTGGAGGTTGAGGTTTGGGGGAAAGTAGTTTTTCCCCCCTCTTTTTGTAGTAGGGACATGGGAGTTCCCCTCTTTGGAGTTTCTTGAATATTTTTTTCCTTAAATAAAATTTAAATTTAGGTCTTTGGCCGAGTGTTTTCCTCTGTCCCAGCAAGCACAAATTTTTAGAAGCTTTTATTAGCCTTTCTTAGGGCAGTCCTTTTAAACGTTTTTACCTCCACATGTAAAAGGTCCTTCATTTCACTTTGAAAAGGTTGTAGCATTGTTCAGCTAGTATTTGTACCTTTATAAGATTTTGATCCTAGATTGTGACTAGCCTTTAAATATGTCACTTTTTTTTAAATAATCCCCTAGTCTACAAATTTGCTTGCTATATCTCTTTGACATATCTGTTATGCATTTCTCATAAGTAAGTAATTTCTCTAGTGTTTTTTAAGTTTTCTTCGCCAATTACAGTAATGGGAAATAGCAGCTTCTAGTCTACTTAAAAAGTAATGTAACTTTTCATTAGGTTCCAAACAAAGAGCCTTTTTTTGAGTTGCGACTGTTGGCAGAGGAGAAGCATTTGATCAGCCTGGGCAGGGCGATGTAAGAAAATTTTGACATATTTTTGTAATGTTTTTATTGACCCTTTGTAAAGTTTAATCTTTTTAATTTATATTTTATATATGAAAAATATATAAATATAATAAATTCTTGTCGTTGTGATATTGAAGGGGGTAGAATATACATTAAAAAGGCAAAAAATACAGTTTTAATAAAGTGCATATAGGCTAGAGAAAAACGGGAAAAATTTTTTTCCTTCTTTGATTGCCATTCAAAATTTTTTTTTTGACCAGAGCCAAATTTAAAGTCAAAATTGCATTTTCAAAAAACAAAGGATAAGTTCTAACGTTGAGGCAACCCTTTTTCCTGGCAAAAAACCCAAAAGCCCTAAAATGTAAAGAAGTGGGGAAAAGTAAAAAATAAGGGGCTCCAACTTTAAAACCCACCCTCTATTTACAGACCCAGGGACATAAATCCTCCACCCGATTACCACGTAACCAGTGTCTCTTTCCATGCCACTTTGGGGGTCCAAAAATGGCCCGGGAACCTTGTGGTCCGGAGTTGGGATCAGAAAGGAAAAGGGAAAGAAGGTGTTTCCCCTTGGGGTTGCACGGGGCCAATTTTTACCCTTGAAAGGGGGCGTGCACACCACCAAGGTCCGGGCGCCCCTTTGGGGGTTCTTAAACCCGGGGGCAAAAAGTGGCACGGGGGTCCCCACGCCCCAGAGGTCAGCCAGAAAAAGAGAGAGGAGAGGGGAAAAAAAGAGAGAGCGAGCAAAAAAAAAGGGGGGGCCTAAGCTCTAAGAAGCAAAGGTGCTTTAATGTTTTTTTCTAGAGTATATACAGGCTGAAGTATAAAACTTCTTTCGGGAATGATAGAGTTCCAAAAACCCAAAACAAACTGAAACGGTTAAAAAGGGGGCAAGAGTAATGTAGTCACAAGGTCGGGGGGATAAGCAGTTTTGTCTTAAAGCGATGCCTGCTGAACTTGTGTTCCTCGGTTTTGGACGTGTTTTGGGATACCTTTTGCGTTTAAAGGGGTCAACCACTTCCGGTTTGATGGGGAATTGGGGATGGTCGGAGCCATGCAGGGGAATCTGGACTTACTCGACCGATTGGAAACACAAGCCCTTTTTTTTTGTGCGTGACATCGGGGTTTCCTTAGACTTGGACACTGTCCTTGGGGGACTCTCGGGAGTTCCTTCCAGGAAGCCCATTTATTTCATGTTTGATGGGGAACAGGAATTGCTCTGCATGCAATGCAGGGAATCGGGCCTCATCTGACCCCGAGGGGGAAGTCTCGTGGGTTTTTCTCGATTGGGGCAAAAACCTAGGATATTCTCGATTTGGGTTTGGGATGGCCCTTCAAATCTGTTTTTTCAAGACTTCGGGACTCATGTGTATTGCCAGGGACACACGGGATTCTCCTCGAGGATTGGGAGGGGAAAAAGGGACCCCTCTTTAGTTGGGAATTGGCCCCGGTTCCCTTTTCCCCGTGTCACAGGATATTGGGTTCCTATCAATTTTCAAAAGGATTCAGGCATCGTCTCCTTTTTTAAAACTTGAACTCCAAATTTCTTTCAAAAATTTTTAAAGGTATGTGAGGCCTCCCCCTCGAGATGGGCGGGAACTAGTGCTTTTTCTAAAATTTCCCCAGGGGGTTCAGACTCCCTTCACCTTGTGAAAAGAAAGACGGGCCTGCATTCAAACACGAGGGATATCCGGCCTTATTTCGAGTCAGGACTCGGGGCCATTCCCCTTGGGGCAGCACCTCTGGGCTCTCTTTCATTTCCCATAGCTGAGAAACCCTTGTTTGAGGGCTTAGAAAGATGGCCTTCTGTGGCAACCCATGGAATCACTTACCTCGAGATGATTTTTGGGACACGGAGCTTTTTTCGGGTTGCTGGCTGAACTTGGTGTTCCCCTATATTGGGGCGGTGTTCCCCCGGGTTTTCTCCCCAGTTGTTAAAGGAAAACAAGCCCCCTTGTTGGTTTGACGTTGACAGTGAATGGCTCTGGGCCCAAAGCGGGGGTTAGGCCTCATCTCGGTTGATTTGAGGGGGCAGGGAATCTTTCAAGCTGCTGTTGTGACTTCTGTCCCTCTATACTTGTGTCATTGTTCTTGGGGACTCTCGGATTTTCCTCCGGAAGTCCAGCTCCTTTATTTTTGACGGAAAAACGAAATTACCTACAACTATGAAAAGGAACGACCCCTTCTCAAGCGGGGGAAATTTTCATGGTTTTTCTCGATTTCAGCGGGAAACCTTGGGGAAAATCTCGAGTTAGGGGGAATGGCCCTTTTAAACTCTGGGGTTTTTTCACTACGCAGGACTCCTGTCTAGTTGCTTGGGAACCTCGGGATTCCGTGACGCTTGGCAGGGCATTAGGGGTGCCTCGAGGTAAGTCTTGAGACCCAGGTTTTTCTTTCCAGTTTCCACAGGGATATGGAATTCCTGTAATTTTTAACAGACCAGGCCCATCTCCTTTTTAAACATTTAACTCATTGAAAATCCCGGGGTTTCTTTCGCATTGTCAAAGGGAGGAGCATCCCCCCCTCGGGAAAAGGGCGGGGAATAGGGGGTTTCTCTAGGGCTCCACAGGGATTAGACATCCCTTCACCCTTTTGAATTAAGACGAGCCTGCTTTTAAATCACTGCAGGAAACCGGCCCTTTTTTGAGTCAGGGGTCTCGGGGCCGTTCTCTTTGAGGGAGAAAACCAGATTGCCCCTCACATACCTACTGCTGAGAGATCCTCATCTTAGTCTTGTGAATTCCTATTCTCTTGAGACGGTGCCGGAAATCCGCTCTCTCTTGAGATAATTTTGGGGGACACGGACTTTTTCGGTTTTTGGTGCTAAGGGTTTGGGGTTATTTTAAGATTTGGTTTTTGTTTTCGGAATCTCTGGGGTTGCCCATGGAAGTTAAACCTTTAAAGTGTTTATGGGGAATGTGGGATGGCTCTGGGCCAATACAGGGGAAACGGGGTCAACTTGGTTGATTTCGGGGAAACAATCTCTTTGGTATTTTGCGGTGACCTCAGGGCCCCCATAGACTTTGCAGTGTTCTTCGGGATTTTCTGGGGTTCATCCAGGAGTCCCGGCCCTTTGTGTTTGATGGGAACAGGATTTGGTCTTACATTTTCAGGGGAAGGAGCCCATTTTTTGGCGAGGGGGGAAATTTTCATGGTTTTTCTGATTTTTGCGGGAACTGGGCATATTCCGATCAGGGGGGGGGGGGGGGGTGGGCCCCCAAAAAATCAGTTCGTTCATGACGTCAGATCCCGTCATTCGAGGACACATGGGAAATTTTCCCCGAGGTTGGCATGGCAAAGGGATTCCTTGAGGTGGGAGGGATCCCCGGGTTTTCCCTTTCCGTTTCCTCAAGAATTGGATTTCCATCAATTTTCAAGAGGAGTCAGGGATCGGGTTTTTTTTAAAACATTGAAACCGCGTTTTTTCTCGAGTTTGAAAGGGGTGTGAGGCCCCTTTTCCAGATGAGGGGAGGAAAACAAGGCTTTTTCTAAGTCTCCACAGGGGGTTCAGACATCCCCCTTTTCTTGTGAGATGAAAGACGAGCCGCTTCAAAACACTGAGGGAAACCGGTCATATTTTAGTAAGGCATCTCCGTGCCATTCCCTTTGAGGGAGCAAATTTCCCGGGGTTTCCCCTTTTATTCTTATAGCCGAGTGTCTCCCCTTTAAGTGCTTATGAAAAACTGGCATTCCTCTTTTGTTTAAAACCAGGTAATTGCTCTCCTCTCGAATGATTTGGGTATATGAATTTTCTCATTTTTTTCCTTTTTTTTAACAAAAATAGGAGATCCAAAAAGTGCAAGTTTTCAATTTTTCCTTTTTAATTTTGTGTTTATAAGTTCTTTAGTCTTATATTTTTTTATAAGGGGGCCCTTGCTTTTTCTAAATAAAGCTAAATTTTCTCCCTTACTTTAATAACGTTTTTTTGTAAAATGAGCATGGCCCCCAGGAAAAATTTGGAATGTATATCTGAGTTTTTTCCCTTGCATAATAAGACCCTTTCCCTTTAGATTAAGGGGGGCATCTATCACATAAATTTTTTATGTTGAGGTTGGCCTTTTTGGGCTAACATATGTTAGATTTGAATATTTTGATAAATTTTTGTACTTTGGCTTGAAAAAATTCCTGCAATTTTGGGAAAGACCTTTGTAAAGGGCAGGGTTTGGGCCAAAATACTTTCGAATAATAAATTAAAAAGCTTTCGGGGGGTCCAGAAAATTTTTACCCTTAATTTTTAAATTTTTATTTGGTAACATATTTTAAAAAACAAGTGTCCATAAAGGGTTGTTTTTTATCTGTATTTTCCAAAATGCCTCTCCCCACATTAGTAGGAAGTTAAAAGAAATGTAAGGCAAAGGAAGTAATTTTGAAATTTTTTCCCCCCCTTTTTAAATTTCCTTGAATCGAGCTGACACATAATTTGAATTTTTTTCCTTTATAATTTAATCAATTATTTCCACGCCGAACAGTAATTCCCTTTTGAAGCCAAAATTTGTTTAAACCTATAAAAACCCAAGGTTTGTGGGGGAGGGGCCCAAAACTCCAGTAGGTACTCTAAAAGGGGCTGCTTAAGGGTAAAGGAAAAAAAAAAATGTAGGGGGGTATTTTAATTGCAGCACTGCTGGGGTTGAGGGGTTTTAGGGCAAAAATAGATTTTGCCCCTCTTTTTTTTAGTAGGGGACAGGGAGTTCCCCTCTTTTGGGGTTTCTTGGGAAAGGTTTTTCTCAAAATCAAATTTTAAATTTACGGTCTTTGGCCGAGTGTTTTCCCTGTGCAGCAAGGGCAAATTTTTTGGAAGTTTTTTATTAGCCTTTTTAGGCAGTCCCTTTTTAAATGAAATTTTTGCCACATTAAAGCTCCTTCATTTTCTTTTTAAAAGTTTAGCATTGTTCAGCTAGTATTCATCTTTAAGTTTTTGATCCTAATTTTGACAAGCCCTTTTTTAATCAAAAATAATCCCAGTTGAAAAAAAACAGCCCATACTCTTTGACTTTCTGATAGCATTTTCATAAGTAAGTAATTTCTCTAGCTGTTTTTTAAGTTTCTTCTCCAATTCCAGATGGGAAATAGAACTCTATCTAGTTTAAAAAAATTTAAAGGAAAAATTTCATAAGGTTCTCATCGAAGAGACTTTTGGTGTTGTGACTAGGTGCACCTGTGAGAGAAGCATTTGGAAAGCCAGGGCAGGGTAGCAAGAAAAATTTTTGCGATATTTTTTAATGTTTTACTTGAGGCTTTGTAGTGATAAAGTTTAATCTTTTAATCTAAGTATGTTGATATAATAAGTGTAGTATGCTGTTGCTGAATATTGGTAGGCTATAAATATACCTTTATATATATGGCGCAGCACTGACATTACAGCACTTAATAAGAGCGCTTTGGGGTGGGAGAGAACTGATTGGAATGATTTTTTCCTTGTTTGGGAAGGCTCATGTAAAATATTTTCTTTGACCCGGACCGATACAAAATTATAGAAGTCAAAACGATGGATTAGATGAGGATAGCATAAGGATTTTGTCTCTTAACTGACTGTTTGAAGGCAAGCTTCACTCTATTCACTGCACGTGAAACCAGAAGTCATGAAATGTAAAGAAGTGGTGAGCAAAGTATAAGTAGAAAATAAATGGGGCTGGGCCCTAGCCTTTTAAGTCCGAAGGCTTTGGTATTGACAGTCCTCATATGTATACATGGGCTATCACTCTATCCGATGTAGTGCACGTATACCATTGTCCCTGTTCCATTGGCCATATTTACTGGGATTGGAGTCCCTTTATTATGGTGTGCGAAACCTGTGTGGTACCGGAAGGTAGGAGATCAGAAAAGTAACAAGACGTGAAGATCTGGACAGATATCACTTGGGTTTTACACCCAAAGGGCGCGAATATTTGTCACTTGGCACAGGGCTTCCGTGCGTTCACATTTCTCACCCATGGTACCAGGCACCCTCCCCTCTTCGCGTGGGCTTCGAAGAAGCAGCGACCAGGACCCGGGCAGGAGACAAAGTGCAGCAGGAGATGACAGCTACTCCACGGCCCAGAAAGTCAGCCAGAAAAAGACAGGCGAGAGAAAGAAAAAGAGAGACAGAGAGACAACAAAAAAAGAACCCTCGGGACCTAAAGCTCTAAAACTGAAGCAAAGTGCAGTTATTTAATGAGATTTTCCTACTATGAGTATATACAGGCTGCAGTACAACGAAACTTCTTTCCGAGCACCGGGGAATGATAGAGCTTCGGTATCAAACTGCAAACGAAACTGCAAACGGATACCAAGAGGGGGAGAACCATGGAGTAAGATGCTACGTCAGCAAAGGTCAGGACCGACGCAAACCATTATCTTCTAGAAAAGGGTACTAAGCAGTGTTTTGTCTTTAAAGAGATGCTCTGCTGAACTTGGGTGTTCCTCTGGACTTATAGGACGGTGGTTCTCGTAGGATTTCTTCTGTTGTCATGTTTAAAGGAAGTGCAGCATCACTGGCTCGATGTTAGTGTTTATGGGTAGGAATGTCGGGATGGGCTCCTAGGGAGCTCAATGCAGAGGGAATCTGGACTCATATCTCAGAGTGGATTATGCGAAACACAGAGCCGATTTCTTTACGGGTTGCTGGCGGAGTCCAGGTGACATCAGGAGTCCCTCTAGAGACTTGCGTGACATGTTCTTTGGGGGGATTTTCTCTCTGTAAGTTCCATCCAGGAAGACGTCCAGACTAGGCTTTCGGTGTTTGATGTTGGGAACATGGAATTGCTCTGCATTGCAATGCAGGGGAATCGGGCTCATAACTATGCTACAGCGAGGAGGGAAGTCTCATCGTGGCGATTGTTCTTTTGTCGAGTTGCGGCGGGAAACCTGGGGTATATTCCTCTCGAGTTAGGACTTGGATGGCCCTTCAAAAAAATTCGAGTTGTCATCAGCGGAAGTAGGACTCATGTCTATTTACGAGGGAGGTACACCTCGAGATTCCTACGCATCGAGGCTGGGCAGTGACAGCAATAGGGCCTCCTTTTTATAGTTTGATGCAGACTTGGAGACCCAGGGGGTCCCTTTCAGGGGTGCTCCCACAGTGATTTTCGCAGATCCTATCAATTTTTAAACTAGGATGTCAGGCCATGTTGTCCCTTTGAAGTTGTGCATTGAACCTCCAAGTTCCTTTCGGAAATTTCAAGGGATGTGAGGCTATACCTGTCGAGATGTAGGTAAGGGGAACTCTAGTGCTTTCTCTAAAGTCTCCACAGGGGATTCAGACATCCCTTCCGTCTTTGATGAAATGAAAAGGGAAGACGATCTAGCTGCATTCAAGTCACTGACAGGGAAATCCGGCCATAATTTTTTTTTTGAGTCAGGGCAACTCGGTGTCCATTCCACTTGGGGCAGGCAAACTCACAGGGGTCTCTCTAACGATATCATATAGGACTGAGAAATTCCTCGTCTCTTCGAGGTTTTTTGGGCCCGGTGTAGGAAAGTTGGCTCATTTCATGTATCAGTGTCGATGCCCCATGGAATTATGTACTTCGTCTTGAGAGTTGATTCTGGTGGCTACACGAGAAACCTTGTTCTTCGAGTTGCCCTGTGCTGAACTTGGCTGTTCCCTCTAGAGTTGGTGGACCGTTGTTTTGCTGGTCGGAATGCTACAGAGGTTTGATTAAGGAAAGACAAGCCACTTGTTGTGTTTGACTTGACGACGGGAATGCGCTCTGCGGTCTATGGCAGGGGATTC
Organism: Odocoileus hemionus; assembly: GCA_020976825.1. Lineage (NCBI taxonomy): Eukaryota > Metazoa > Chordata > Mammalia > Artiodactyla > Cervidae > Odocoileus > Odocoileus hemionus. Next base: position 118,565 of record JAJLRB010000833.1, on the reverse strand, counting down.
AGGCCTCATCTCGAGTTGATTTGAGGGTACACGGAATGCTTTCATGCTGCTGTTTTGAACTTCTGGGTCCCTCTATACTTGTGTCATTGTTCCTGGGACTTCTCTGTAGTTTCCATCCAGGAAGTCACCAGTCTCCTTTCTATTTTGACGAGAGACACAAAATTACTCACTACACAATCTGTGATGGGAATCGTGCCTCTTTCCTCACAGCAGCGGTGGGAAGTTTACATGGTTTTTCCTCGAGTGTTGCTAGCTGGGAAACCTTGGGAATATTCTCGAGTTATGAGATGGGGATGGCCCCTTCCAAAACTCAGGTTTAGTTCAGCGACGTCAGGACTCCTGTCTAGTTGCTGGGAACACCTCGTAATTTTCCTCGACACTTGGCAGAGCATTAGGGAAGGGACCTTTGAGGTGAGGCGTGAGACCCCAGTTTCCTATTTCGTACTTTGACACAGGATATTGGGGATTTCCCTGTTCCAATTTTCAAGCGGACTCGGTGGCTATCGTTCGCCTTGTTTGGAAAATTGCAACACTTTTAACTGGGGGTCCTTATCGCATTGGTCAAAGGGACAAAAAAAAAAAAATAAAAGGATGTCAAGATACCGTCGAGATTAGAGCAGCGAAACTAGGTCTTTTTTCTAGGGACTCCCAACAGGGATTCAGACATCCCTCCATCTTTGTGAGGATGATAAAGACGAGCCTCGTATTCAAGCCACTGCAGGGAAAATATCCAGCATCTCTATCTAGTCATGGGCACCTTCAGTGTCCTTTCATCTTGAGGCAGCACACTCCGATTTGTGGGCCCTCTCACATAACCTACTGCTGAGAGATGCTCCTCATCTTAGGTTGCTTGTGAATGTCCTCATTCCTCTTGAGCACGATGGTCCAGGGAATCCACTCTCATCTTGAGATGAATTATGGGTTAAACACGAGCTTTTCTCGAGTTGCGGGTGCTGAATTGGTGTTTTCTAGACTTTGTTTGTTGTTTTCGGGAAATCTCTGGAGTTGCCTGATGGAAGTTAAGCCTATTGTCGTGTTTGATGTGGGAATGTGGGATGGCTCTGGAGCCACATGACAGGGCAATCGGGGGGCCTCAAGCTTGAGTTGATTTCGGGCCCGTAACACGGATCTCTTTCGTGTGCTGCTGCGGTGACCTCAGGGCCCCTATAGACTTGTGACAAGTGTTCTTCGGATTCTCTGGTGTTGCATCCAGGATAGTCCAGGCTCCTTTGTGTTTGATGTGGAACACGGATTTGCTCTGCATGCATTGCAGGGGAATGAGCCTCATCCGTTGGCGAGGGGAAGTCTCATGGTTTTTCTTCAGTGTTGCTGGAAACTGGTGTATATTCCTGAGTCAGGACGGGGATGGCCCTTCAAAAACTCGTGTTATCGTTCAGCCAGACGTCAGCACTCCCTGTCTAGTTGCGAGGGACACATCGGAATTCTCCTTAGAGCTTGGCATGGCAATAGGCAAATAGGCATCTCCATCTTGAGGGTGAGGAGGAGTCCCAGGGTTTACTGCTCTCCAGGTGCGCCACCTCAAGGATATTGGATTTCCCTATCAATTTTCAAGAGGATTCAGGCATCCATCGTGTTCAGTTTTTGATGTCGAGCATTTGAAAATCGCGCCAGCGGTTCCATCTCGAGTGTTGTCGAAAGGGATGTGTGAGGCCTCTTGTCCAGATGAGGCGGGGAACTAGGGCTTTCTCTAGGTCCCCAGGGGATTTCAAACATCCCTTCATCTTGTGAATGAAAGAACGAGCCTGCATTCAAGGTCATTGAAGGAAATCCAGTCATATTTCGAATTAGTCAGGGTCATCGCTGGGTGTCCATTCCATTTGAGGCATGCAAATTCCGGGTTCCTCTTACATTCTTAAAGCTCAGAGTGTCTCCTCCTTGAAGTGCTTAGAAAAACTGGCATTCCTCTTTGTTATAGCCAGGTAATCTGCTCTCCTCTCGAGAAGAATTGGGTATATTTTGAAATCATTTCCATTTAGTATTACCCTTTGTATAACCAAAAAAATAGGAGAGTTCCAAAAAAGTGCAAGATTCTTCAATATGTTTCCTTTTAATTGTGTGTTTAATAAGTTCTTTAGTAGCTTGTAATTTTTTCTGTTCATAAGGGGCCATTGCTTTGTCTAAATGGAGGGGGCATAAATTTTTCCTTCCGGTACTGTTAATAACTGTTTTGTTTTGTAAAATGAGGCAGTGGCCCCTAGGAAAAATTTGAAGGATGTATTTCTGATGTTTGCCATTGCATAAGTAAAACCGTCCCTTCCTTCAATGAGAATTAAGGGGTGCAATCGATATCACAATACAGTCTTTATGTGTATTTGGCCCTTTTGGTTAAACATATGTGTAATATGAAATTTTGATAATTTTTGTATTTTGGCTTAAAAAATTTCCCTGCAATTTTTGGCAAGAGACCTTTTTGAAAGGTCGGGATTTCCAAAATATTTTCGAAATAATAAATTAAACGTTTTTGCTGGGGGCCAAAAAATTTTACCTTTTAATTTTGAAATTTATTTTTGGTAACATTTTTAAATAACATGATTCCTAAGGATTGTTTTGATCTGTATTTCCCCAAATTCCCTTCCCTACATTGTGGAAATTAATAGAAGTTAAGGCAAGGAATAATTGTGAAATTTTGCCCCCCCTTTTGAATGCCTGAACTGACTACATCATAATTTAAATTTCCCCTTTATAATTTAATAAATTTATTCCAGCCGAACAGTAATTCCTTAAAAGCCAAATTAGTTCAAACCTATAAAAGCCAAAGGTTTTGTGGGGGCGGGGCCCCCAAAACCCCAGTAGGTCCCTCGAAGGGACCTTAAGGGAAAGGAAAAAAACATTGGGGCTGGTTTTTTAATTGCAGCATGCTGGGGTTGGGGTTTGGGAAAGATAGATTTTGCCCCTCTTTTTTGTATAGGGGACAGGGGGTTTCCCCTTTTTGGGAGTTTTTTGGGAATAGGTTTTCCTTCAATATAAAAATTTAAATTTAAGGTTTTTTTGGCCGAGTGTTTTCCCTCTTGCCAGAAAGGGGAAAATTTTTGGGGAAGTTTTTTTATTAGCCTTTTAGCCCCCCCTTTTTTAAATGATTTTAGCCCACATGAAAGCCCCTTCCTTTCTTTTTTTTAAAAGGTTTGTAGCATTTTTCAGCAGTTTTTGCACTTTTAATTTTTTTATCCTAGATTTTGACAAGCCTTATATAAAAAATAATAACCTAGTGTGAAAAATAGCGCTATAGTTTTGACATTTCTGATAGCATTCTCATAGTAATTTTTTCTCTAGCTTTTTTTTTAGTTCTTCTCCAATTCCAGTGGGGGAAAAAAAAGCTTCTAGTCTATTTTAAAAATTAAGGAAAATTTTTCTTAGTTTCCAAAAAAGAGAATTTGGAGTTGCGCTTTTGGGCAGAGGAGAAGCTTTTTGGAGCAGCCAGGGCGGGGTTCAAGAAAATTTTGAGTTTTTTGTATTGTTTTAATTGACCCTTTTTGAAAAGTTTAATCTTTAAATTTAAATAAATATATTTATATTATTATTGTTTTAAATTTTCCCCTTGCTGTTGCTGAATTTTGGAAGGGGCTAGAATACATTGAAGGGCGAAATACAGTTTTAATAAGAGTGATTGGGCAGGATAAGGAATAATTTTTCCTTCTTTGATTGCCATCAAATTTTTTGACCAAGCCAAATTTAAAGTCAAAATTGCATTTAAAAGAAACAAAGGGATAATGTTTTATACTGTTTGAAGGAAGCCTCTATTACTGGTGAAACCAAAGTCCCGAAATGTAAAGAAAATGGTGAGCAAAGTAGAAAAAAAAATGGGGCGGCCAACTTTTAACCCCCCCGCCTCAGTATTTACAGACCTCAGTAGGGAACAATACCCCACCCGATGTACCACGTTCCTTCTCTGTTCCAGGCCACATTTTTCGGGTCCATTAATGGACCGGAACCTTGTGGTCCGGGGGTTTGGGGACGAAAGGAAAGAGTGAAGAAGGTGATTTTCCCTTGGTTTTCAAGAGGGCCAATTTTCCTTGACAGAGGGGGTGCATCACTCCCCCAAAGGTACCAGGCGCCCCCGAGGGGTTTTTAGAAGCCCGGCGAAAAGTGAGCACGGCGGGTCTCCACGTCCGAGAGTCACCAAAAAAAGAGAGAGAGAGAGAAAAAAGAGAGAGCGAACAAAAAAAAGCCGGGGGACTAAGCTAATGAACAAAAGGGGCTTTAATATTTTCTATGGTATATACGGGGAATTAAGAAACTTCTTTTGGGAATGATAGAGTTCCCCAAACCCAAAAAAACTGCAAAAGGTTTCAAAGGGGACAAGAGTAATGTTTGTCACAAGTCAGGGGGCTAAGCAGTTTTGTCTTAAAACGATGCCCTTTCTGAACTTGGGTTCTCTGGGTTTTGGCCGGTTCTTGGGGATACTCTGTCGTTTAAAGGAAATCAAGCCACTTCTCGTGTTTGATGGGAACGGGATGGCCTGGAGCCAGCGGGGGAAACTGGGCTTTTTCTCGACTATTGCGAAAAACAGAGCCCTTTCTTTTTCTGCGATGACATCAGGGTTTCCCTAGACTTGTGACCTGTCCTTGGGGGCCTCTGGAGTTCCTTCAGGGGTTCCCGTTTACTTTAGTTTTATGGGGGAACATGGGAAATTTTTGCATGCAATGCAGGGGAAACGGGCCCCATCGACACCGGGGGAAATCTCGTGGGTTTTTTTCAGTTGTGGCGGAAACCTGAGCAAATTTTCGGTTAGGGCTTTGGATGGCCCCTTTAAACTCCTGTTTAATTAGAGCTCAGGACTCATGGTAGTTGCCAGGGGAACATCGGGTTTCCTCGAGGATTGGCAGGGGAAAAAGGGACCCCCCCTTTGTTTCGACTTGGGGCCCAGGTTCCCCTTTCCCGGGGTCACAGGGTTTGGGATTCCACTTTTTTCAATGGATTCGGGCATCGTCTCCTTTTAAACTTGAACCCCAATTTCCTTTCAAATTTTAAAAAGGTATTGAGGTTTCCCTCGAGATGAGGGGGGGAACTATGTTTCTCTAAAAGTTTCCACAGGGATTCAAATCCTTCATTTGTGAAATAAAAGACGGTTTGCATTCAAACACTGCGGGGATACCGGCCTTATTCGAGTCAGGGCATCTGGGGTTCCCATTCCATTTGGGGCAGCACATCAGGGTTCTCTTACTTTCCCTATAGGAGAAATCCTTGTTTTGAGGTGCTGTAAAAAGATGGCCTTCCTGTAGTGAACCATGGAATCTCTCTACTCTCGAGATGATTTTTGGTACACGGAGCTTTTCTCGGATTGCGTGTGAACGGGGTGTTCCCTATATCGGGGGACGGTGTTCCCGGGTTACCCCGGAGTTTTTAAAGGAAAACCCAAAGCCACTTGTTTTTTTGACTTGCAGTGGAATGGTCTGGACCTAATGCAGGGATTCAGGCCTCATCTCGTTTTGATTTGGGGGTACAGGGAATGCTTTCATCTGCTGTTGTGACTTCTGGGTCCTCTTATTGTTTCTTTGTTTTTGGGGGACTCTTGGAGTTCCCCCAGGAGTCACGCCCCTTTTATTTTTGACGAGAAAAACAAAATTTACTCTACAACTAGAAGGGGAATCGAGCCTCTTCTCACAGCGTGGGGAATTTTCGGTTTTTCTCGAGTGCAGCAGGAATTTGGGGGAATATTTCATTTAAAGATGGGATGGCCCTTCAAAACTTGGTTTTTTCACAGTCAGGACTCCGTCTATTTTTGGGGGAACCCCTGGGTTTTTCTCGTCGACGCTTGGCGGGGCATTAGGGATGCCCCCGGGGAAAGTCTTGAGACCCGGGTTCCTTTCCAGTTGCCACAGGGATTTTGGAATTCCTGTAAATTTTTCAAGCAACTCAGGCCCCACCCCTTTTGAAACTTTGAATCATAAACCCCGGGTTATTTTCGCATTGTAAAAGGGAGTGGGGCACCCCGTCGGAGAGGCGGTGAATAGGGCTTTCTTAGGGTCCCCAAAGGGGATTCAGACATCCCTTCACCTTGGAGGTAAGCAGCCTGCTTTCAAGTCACTGCGGGGGAAACCGGCCTTATTTCGAGTCGGGGGATTCGGTCCGTTCTTTTGGGGCAAAAAACTCAGATTCCCCCTCACTTACTGCTGAAGGCCCATCTTAGATGTTTGTGGAATGCCCTTTCCTCTTGAGAGGGTCCCCGGGAAAACCCGCTTCATTTTGAGAAAATTTTGGGGGTAACGGGCTTTTCTCGGTTGCGGTGTAAGGTTTGGGTTTTTTTAAGATTTGGTTTTTGTTTTGGGGGAATCTTGGAGTTGCCTGAGAATTTTAAACCCTTTTAAAACGTGTTTGATGGGGAATGTGGAGGCCTGGGACCCAAATACAGGGCATTGGGCCTCAACTTAGTTTTTTCGGGGAAAAAGAACCCTTTTGGGTATTGCTGGGGTGACCTCAGGGCCCCTTTTGATTTGTGACATTTCTTCGGGATTCCGGGTTTTGATCCAGGAAGTCCAGGCTTTTTGTGTTTGATGTGGAACAGGTTTTGGTCTGTATGCATTGCGGGGAGGAGCCTCATTTTTGGCGAGGGGAATTTCAGGGTTTTTCTGTTTGTTGCGGGGAAGGGTGATATTCCTGAGTCAGGACGGGAGGGCCCCATCAAAACTCGAGTTGTTCGTGAGTCAGATCCTGTCTATTGCGGGGGGGACACATGGGGATTTCCTCGAGGCTTGGCATGGCAATAGGCTTCCCTCTTGAGGGGGGAGGGGAAAGCCCCCAGGTTCCCTTTCCCATTTTCCCTCAGGTATTGGATTTCCTATAAATTTTTAAAAAGGGGAGTCAGGGCATCGTGTTCTTTTAAAGCTTTGAAACCCGCTTTCCCTCTCGGTTTGTAAAGGGTGTGAGGTTTGCCCAGATGAGGCGGGAAATCAAGGCTTTCTCAAATATTCCTTTGTATAACAAAAATAGGAGAGTTCCAAAAAGAGCAAGATTCTTCAATATGTTTCCTTTTTAATTGTGTGTTTATAAGTATTTAGTAGCTTGTAATTTTTCTTTCATAAGGGGGCATTTCTTTGTCTAAATAGGCTCATAAATTTTCTCTCTTATTTTAATAACTGTTTTGTTTGTAAAATGAGCAGTGGCCCCTAGGAAAAATGTGGAATGTATATGTGAGTTTGCCATTGCATAAGTAAGTCCCTTCCTATGAGATTAAGGGGTGCATCTATCACATAAGTTCTTAATGATGTAAGTTGGCCTTTTGGTCTATCATATGTGTAGATTTGAATATTTTGATACGTTTATTGTACTTTGGCTTGAGAAATTCCTGCCATTACGCAAGAGACCTTTGGTATAGGTCAGGATTTTGTGCCAAAATACTTACAAAATGATATATTAGACCCATTGCTGAGGGGTCCAGTAAATTATTTTACCATTAATTTTTATATTTATATTTGGTCGGTCATATTTAAATAACAATGATTCCATAAGGAAATGTTTTTGATCTTGTATTACCAAATATGCCTCTTTGTACATTAGTAGAGGATGTTAATAGAAGTGTAAGGCAAAAGAAGTAATTGAGAAAATTTTCTCCCTCCTTTTGAATTGCCATAGAATCTGAGCTGACATCATAATTTGTATTTCTCCTTTATAATTTGAATCAATTATTCCCAACGCCGAACACTAATTCCTTTAGAAGCCAAATTAGATCAGCCCTGTAAAATCCTGAAGTTTTGTGGGGGCAGCGGGCCAAAACTCCAGTAGGTACTCTTAGAAGGGACTGCTTAAGGGTAAAGGAAAAAATCATTTAGGGCTGGTATATTAATTGCAGCACTGCTGGAAGGTTGAGGGTTTGAGGGAAAAGATAGATTTTGCCCGTCTTTTTTGTAGTAGGGGACCTGGGAGGTCCCTCTTTGGAGTTTCTTGGAATAGGTTTTCCTTCAATATCAAATTTAAATTTACTGTCTTTGGCCCAGTGCTTTCCTCTGTGGCAGCAAGGGCAAATTTTTGGAAGCTTTTTATTAGCCTTCTTAGGGCAGTCCCTTTTTAAAACGATATTTATGTCTCCACATGTAAAGCATCCTTCATTTCTCTTTTTAAAAGTTTGTAGCATTGTTTCAGCTAGTATTTGCATCTTTTTAAGTTTTTGATCCTAGATTGTGACAAGCCTTTATATAATCAATAATAATCCTAGTCTGACAAATTTCAGCTATAGCTCTTTGACATTTCTGATATGCATTCTCATAAGTAAGTAATTTCTCTAGCTGTTTTTTAAGTTTCTTCTCCGATTACAGTATGGGAAATAGAAGCTTCTAGTCTAGTTTAAAAATTAAGGTAACTTTTCATTAGGTTCCAACAAAGAGACATTTGGAGTTGCGACTGTTGGCAGAGGAGAAGCATTTGGAGCAGCCAGGGCAGGGCTAGCAAGAAAATTTTGAGATATTTTGTATTGTTTTAATTGAGCCTTTTGTAAAGTTTAATCATTTAATTTATATATATATATATATATATATATATATATATATTGTATAATTATGTCTTGTCTGTTGCTGAATATTGGAAGGGCTAGAATATACATTGAAATGGCAGAAATACAGCTTTAATAAGAGTGCATATAGGCTAGAGATCAACTGGAATAATTTTTCCTTCTTTGGGTGCTCATTTAACATTTTCTTTGACCAGAGCCAAATTTAAAGTCAAAATTGCATTTATCAAGAAACTAAGGATAATGTTCTACTACTGTTTGAAGGCAAGCCTCTATTCACTGGCGTGAAACCAGAAGTCCCTGAAATGTAAAGAAGTGGTGAGCAAAGTAGAAAAATAATGGGGCTGGCCAGCCTTTTAACCCATGCCTCAGTATTTACAGACCTCAATAGGTACATGAATCACTCCACCCGATGTACCACGTATACCAGTGTCTCTGTTCCATTTGGCCACATTTGCTGGGTCCATTAATGGACCGGAACCTTGTGGTCCGGAGTTGGCGATCAGAAAGGAAAAGAGAGAAGAAAGCTGATTTCCCTTGGTTTGCACAGAGGGCCAATATTATCCTTGACACAGGGCTTGCATCACTCACCAAGGTACCAGGCGCCCTCTCGAGGGGTTCTTAGAAGCCCGGGCAGAAAAGTGAGCACGACGGGTCTCCACGCTCCAGAGAGTCAGCCAGAAAAAGAGAGAGAGAGAGAGAGAAAAAGAGAGAGAGACAAAAAAAAAGACCGGGGGACCTAAGCTCTAATGAAGCAAAGGTGCTTTAATGATTTTTCTATGAGTATATACAGGCTGAAGTATAAGAAACTTCTTTCGGGAATGATAGAGTTCCACAAACCAAACAAACTGCAACGGTTACAAAGGGGACAAGAGTAATGTTAGTCACAAGGTCAGGGGACTAAGCAGTTTTGTCTTAAAGCGATGCTCTGCTGAACTTGGTGTTCCTCTGGACTTTGGACGGTGTTCTTGGGGATACTCTGTTGCTGTTTAAAGGAAGTCAAGCCACTTCTCGTGTTTGATGGGGAATTCGGGATGGCTCTGGAGCACATGCAGGGGAATCTGGACTTATCTCGACTCGATTTGCGAAACACAGAGCCCTTTCTTTTTGCTGCGATGACATCAGGGTTCCTCTAGACTTGTGACACTGTCCTTGGGGACTCTCTGGAGTTCCTTCCAGGAAGTCCAGTTTACTTTCATGTTTGATGGGGAACATGGAATTGCTCTGCATGCAATGCAGGGGAATCGGGCCTCATCTGACACCGAGGGGGAAGTCTCGTGGTTTTTCTCGAGTTGTGGCGGAAACCTGAGGCATATTCTCGAGTTAGGGCTTGGATGGCCCTTCAAAACTCATGTTTATTCAGAGACGTCAGGACTCATGTCTAGTTGCCAGGGACACATCGGGATTCTCCTCGAGGATTGGCAGGGAAATAGGGACCCCTCTTTAGTTGAGACTTGGGACCCAGGTTCCCTTTCCAGGTGTCACAGGATATTGGGATTCCTATCAATTTTCAATAGGATTCAGGCATCGTCTCCTTTTAAAGCATTGAACTCCAATTTCCTTTCAAATTTTCAAAGGTATGTGAGGCCTCCTCTCGAGATGAGGCGGGGAACTAGTGCTTTCTCTAAAGTTTCCACAGGGGATTCAGACATCCCTTCACCTTGTGAAATGAAAGACGGTCCTGCATTCAAATCACTGCAGGGATATCCGGCCTTATTTCGAGTCAGGGCATCTCGGTGTCCATTCCACTTGGGGCAGCACACTCATGGTCTCTCTTACATTCCTATAGCTGAGAAACTCCTTGTCTTGAGGTGCTGTAGAAAGATGGCCTTCCTGTGAGTCGAACCCATGGAATCATCTCTACTCTCGAGATGATTTTTGGTACACGGAGCTTTTCTCGGATTGCTGTGCTGAACTTGGTGTTCCTCTATATCTGGGACGGTGTTCCCGGGTTATCTCCGGAGTTGATTAAGGAAAGCCAAGCCACTTGTTGTGTTTGACGTTGACAGTGGAATGGCTCTGGACCTAATGCAGGGGATTCAGGCCTCATCTCGAGTTGATTTGAGGGTACAGGGAATGCTTTCATGCTGCTGTTGTGACTTCTGGGTCCCTCTATACTTGTGTCATTGTTCTTGGGGACTCTCTGGAGTTCCATCCAGGAAGTCACAGCTCCTTTATTTTTGACGAGAAACACGAAATTACTCTACAATCTATGAATGGGAATCGAGCCTCTTCTCACAGCGTGGGGAAGTTTCATGGTTTTTTTTTCGAGTTGCAGCAGGAACCTTGGGAATATTCTCGAGTTAAGATGGGAATGGCCCTTCAAAACTCTGGTTTGTTCAGCTACGTCAGGACTCCTGTCTAGTTGCTTGGGACACCTCGGTATTCTCGTCGACGCTTGGCAGGGCATTAGGGATGCCTCTCGAGGTAAGTCTTGAGACCCAGGTTCTCTTTCCAGTTGCCACAGGGATATTGGAATTCCTGTCAATTTTCAAGCAGACTCAGGCACCATCTCCTTTTGAAACATTGAACTCATTGAACTCCGGGTTACTTTCGCATTGTCAAAGGGATGTGAGGCATCCCGTCGAGATGAGGCGGTGAAACTAGGGCTTTCTCTAGGGTCTCCACAGGGGATTCAGACATCCCTTCACCTTGTGAGATGTAAGACGAGCCTGCTTTCAAGTCACTGCAGGGAAATCCGGCCTTATTTCGAGTCAGGGCATCTCGGTGTCCGTTCTTCTTGAGGCAGAAAACTCAGATTGCCCCTCACATACCTACTGCTGAGAGATGCCTCATCTTAGATGCTTGTGGAATGTCCTCATTCCTCTTGAGACGGTGCCAGGAAATCCGCTCTCATCTTGAGATAATTTGGGGTACACGGAGCTTTTCTCGAGTTGCGGTGCTAAGGTTGGTGTTATTCTAGACTTTGGTTGTTGTTTTCGGGGAATCTCTGGAGTTGCCTGATGGAAGTTAAACCTGTTAACGTGTTTGATGGGGAATGTGGGATGGCTCTGGAGCCAATACAGGGCAATCGGGCCTCAACTTGAGTTGATTTCGGGCAAACGAATCTCTTTGGTATTGCTGCGGTGACCTCAGGGCCCCTATAGACTTGTGACAGTGTTCTTCGGGATTCTCTGGTGTTGCATCCAGGAAGTCCAGGCTCCTTTTGTGTTTGATGTGGAACACGGATTTGGTCTGTATGCATTGCAGGGGAATGGAGCCTCATTTGTTGGCGAGGGGGAATTCTCATGGTTTTTCTTGATTTGTTGCAGGGAACTGGTGCATATTCCTGAGTCAGGACGGGGATGGCCCATCAAAAATCGAGTTCGTTCAGTGACGTCAGCACTCCTGTCTAGTTGCGAGGGACACATCGGAATTCTCCTCGAGGCTTGGCATGGCAATAGGCATTCCTCTTGAGGTGAGGAGGGAGTCCCAGGGTTCCTTTCCAGTTTCCTCAAGGATATTGGATTTCCTATCAATTTTCAAGAGGAGTCAGGCATCGTGTTCTTTTAAAGCATTGAAATCCGCGTTCCTCTCGAGTTGTGAAAGGGATGTGAGGCCTCTTGTCCAGATGAGGCAGGAAATCAAGGCTTTCTCTAAGTCTCCACAGGGGATTCAGACATCCCTTCATCTTGTGAGATGAAAGACGAGCCTGCATTCAAATCACTGCAGGGAAATCCGGTCATATTTCGAGTAAGGGCATCTCCGTGTCCATTCCATTTGAGGCAGCAAATTCCGGGTTCCTCTTACATTCTTATAGCTCAGAGATGTCTCCTCTTGAAGTGCTTATGAAAAACTGGCATTCCTCTTTTGTTAAAGCCAGGTAATCTGCTCTCCTCTCGAGATGATTTGGGTATATTGAACTTTTCTCATTTATATTTCCTTTGTATAACAAAAATAGGAGAGTTCCAAAAAGTGCAAGATTCTTCAATATGTTTCCTTTTTAATTGTGTGTTTATAAGTTCTTTAGTAGCTTATAATTTTTCTTTCATAAGGGGCCATTGCTTTGTCTAAATAGGAGCATAAATTTTCTCCGTTACTTTAATAACTGTTTTGTTTGTAAAATGAGCAGTGGCCCCTAGGAAAAATTTGGAATGTATATCTGAGTTTGCCATTGCATAAGTAAGACCCTTCCTATGAGATTAAGGGGTGCATCTATCACATAAATCTTTATGTTGTAGGTTGGCCTTTTGGTCTAACATATGTGTAGATTTGAATATTTTGATAAATTTATTGTACTTTGGCTTGAAAAATTCCTGCAATTTGGCAAAGACCTTTTGTATAGGTCAGGATTTGGGCCAAAATACTTTCGAAATGATAATATTAAACGCTTTGCTGGGGGGTCCAGAAAATATTTTACCGTTAATTTTGAAATTTATATTTGGTAGACATATTTAAATAACAATGATGTCCATAAGGATTGTTTTTGATCTGTATTTCCAAATTGCCTCTCCCCGTACATTAGTAGAGAAGTTAATAGAAGTGTAAGGCAAAGGAAGTAATTGTGAAATTTTGTCCCCCCTTTTGAATTGCCATAGAATCTGAGCTGACATCATAATTTGAATTTCTCCTTTATAATTTGAATCAATTATTCCACGCCGAACAATAATTCCTTTAGAAGCCAAATTAGTTCAAACCTATAAAAGCCTGAAGGTTTTGGGGGCAGGGGCCCCAAAACTCCAGTAGGTACTCTAGAAGGGACTGCTTAAGGGTAAAGGAAAAAAAACATTTAGGGCTGGTATATTAATTGCAGCACTGCTGGAGGTTGAGGGTTGAGGGAAAAGATAGATTTTGCCCCTCTTTTTTGTAGTAGGGGACATGGGAGGTCCCCTCTTTGGAGTTTCTTGGAATAGGTTTTCCTTCAATATCAAATTTAAATTTACTGTCTTTGGCCCAGTGCTTTCCTCTGTGCCAGCAAGGGCAAATTTTTGGAAGCTTTTTTATTAGCCTTCTTAGGCAGTCCCTTTTTAAAAACGGTTTTTATGTCCACATGTAAAGCATCCTTCATTTCTCTTTTTAAAAGGTTATAGCATTGTTTCAGCTAGTATTTGCATCTTTTAAATTTTTGATCCTAGATTGTGACAAGCCTTTAATATAGTCAATAATAATCCTAGTCTGACAAATTGCAGCTATAACTCTTTGACATTTCTGATATGCATTCTCATAAGCAAGTAATTTTTCTCACTGTTTTTTTGGTTTCTTCTACAATTACAGTATGGGAAATAGCAGCTTCTAGTCTAGCTTAAAAATTAAGGTAACTTTTCATTAGGTTCCAACAAGGAGACTTTTGGAGTTGTGACTCTTGGCAGAGGAGAAGCATTTGGAGTAGTCAGGGCAGGGCTAGCAAGAAAATTTTGAGATATTTTGTAGTGTTTTAATTGAGCCTTTTTAAAGTTTAATCATTTAATTTATATGTATATGATAAGTGTTTTGTCTGTTGCTGAATATTGGAAGGGCTAGAATATACCTTGAAATGGCAGAATTACAGCTTTAATAAGAGCGCATAGGGGCTAGAGATCAGTTGGAATAGTTTTTCCTTGTTTGGCTGCTCATTTAACATTTTCTTTGATGCAGAGCCAAATTTATAAGTCAAAACTGCATTTATCAGGAAACTAAGAATTATCTTCAACTACTGTTTGAAGGCAAGCCTCTATTCATTGGCGTGAAAACAGAAGTCCCTGAAATGTAAAGAAGTGGTGATGTAAAGTAGAAAAATAATGGGGCTGGCCAGCATTTTAACCCATGCCTTAGTATTTACATACCTCAATAGGTCCATGAGTCACTCCATGTGATATACCACGTATTCCAGTGTCCCTGTTCTTCAGACACATTTGCTGGGTTCCTTTAATGGACCGGAACCTTGTGGTATGGAGTTGGCGATCAGAAAGTGAAAAACAGATGGAGGCTGATATCCCTTGGTTTACACAGAGGACCAATATTGTCCTTGACACAGGGCTTGTATCACTCACCAAGATATCAGGTGCCCTCTCGAGGGGCTCTTAGAAGCCCGGGCAGAAAAATGAGCACGACGGGTCTCCATGATCCAGAGAGTCAGCCAGAAAATGATAGAGAGAGAGAGACAAAAAAATTCCCGGGGACCTAAGCTCTAATTGAGCAAATGTGCTTAAATCATTTTTCTATGAGTATATACAGGCTGCAGTAAAAGAAACTTCTTTCAGAAATGATAGAGTTCAGCAAACCAAACAAACTGCAAAGGTTACCAAGGGAACAAGGAGTAATGTTAGTTACAAGGTCAGGAGACAATCCATATCTCAAGAAAGGGGAAGGGGACTAAGCAGTTTTGTCTTAAAGATTTGCTCTGCTGAACTTGGTGTTCCTCTGGACTTTGGACGGTGTTCTCGTGGATTCTCTGTTGTTGTTTAAAGGAAGTCAAGCCACTTCTCCTGTTGGATGGGGAATTCGGGATGGCTCTGGACTCATCTCCAGTTGATTTTCAGAACACGGAGCCATTTAATGTTGGTGCGGTGACATCAGGGTCCGTCTATACTTCTGACAGTGATCTTGGGGACTCTCTGAAGTTCCATCCAGGAAGTCCAGAATCCTTTCCTGTTTGATGGGGAACACGAAATTGCTCTGCATGCAATGCAGGGAAATCGGGCCTCATCTGGCAGCGAAGGGGAAGTCTCGTGGTTTTTCTCGAGTTGCGGTGGGAACCTGGGGTACTCTCTCGTGCTAGGACGTGGATGGCCCTTCATAACTTGTGTCTATTCAGCGATGTCAGGACTCATGTCTAGTTACCAGGGACACATCGGGATTCTCCTCGAGGTTTGGCAGGCCAATAGGGACGCCTCTTTAGTTGAGACTTGGGACCCAGGATCCCTTTCCAGGTGCCACAGGGATATTGGGATTCCTATCAATTTTCAATAGGACTCAAGCATCTTCTCCTTTGGAAGCACTGAATTCCAAGTTCCTATCGAATTTTCAAAGGGATGTGAGGCCTCCTGTCGAGATGAGGCGGGGAAATAGTTCTTTCTCTAAAGTCTCCACAGTGGATTCAGACATCCCTTCACCTTGTGAAATGAAAGACGATCCTGCATTCAAATCACTGCAGGGAAATCTGGCCTTATTTCGAGTTAGGACATCTCTGTCCATTCCACTTGGGGCAGCAAACTCAGGGTCTCTCTTACGTTCGATAGCTGAGAAACTCCTCGTCTTGAGGTGCTGTAGAAAGTTGGCATTCATGTGAGTCGACCCCATGGAATCATCTCTACTCTCGAGATGATTTGTGGTACACGGAGCTTGTCTCGAGTTGCTGTGCTGAACTTGGTGTTCCTCTAGAGTTGGGACAGTGTTCCAGGGTTATCTCCTTAGTTGATTAAGGAAAGAAAAGCCACTTGCTGTGTTTGACGTTGACGGCAGAATGGCTCTTGATCTAATGCAGGGGATTCAGGCCTCATCTAGAGATGATTTGAGGGTACACGGAATGCTTTCATGCTGTTGCTGTGACTTCTGGGTCCCTCTATACTTGTGTCAGTGTTCTTGGCAACTCTCTGAAGCTCCATCAAGGAAGTCAAGGCCCCTTTCTTTGTGAAGAGAAACACGAAATTACTCTACAGTCTATGGATGGAAATCGAGCCTCTTCTCACAGCACAGGGAAGTTTCATGGTTTTTCTCGTGTTGCAGCAGGAACCTTGGGAATATTCTCGAGTTAAGATGGAGATGGCCCTTCAAAACTCGGGTTTGTTCAGCGACGTCAGGACTCGTGTCTAGTTGCTTGGGACACCTCGTATTCTCATCGACGCTTGGCAGGGCATTAGGGACGCCTCTCGAGATGAGGCGTGAGACCCAGGTTCCCTATCCAGCTGCCACAGTGATATTGGAATTCCTGTCACCTTTCAAGCAGACTCAGGCATCGTCTCCTTTTGAAACATTGAACTCATTGAACTCGGGGTTCCTTTCACGTTATCAAAGGGATGTGAGGCATCCCGTCGAGATGAGGCGGCGAACTAGGGCTTTCTATCAGATGTACACAGGGGATTCAGACATCCCTTCATCTTGTGAGATGAAAGACGAGACTGCATTCAAGTCACTGCAGGGAAATCCAACCATATTTCGAGTCAGGGCAACTCGGTGTCGGTTCTTTTTGAGTCAGCAAACTCAGATTCCCACTCACATACCTACTGCTGAGAGATGCTTCATCTTAAGAAGCTTGTGGAATGTTTTCATTCCTCTTGAGTCAATGCCAGGGAATCCACTCTCATCTTGAGATGATTTGGGGTACACGGAGCTTTTTTCGAGTTGCGATGTTGAACTTGGTGTTCTTCTAGACTTTGGTTGTTGTTTTCGGGGAATCTCTGGAGTTGTCTAAAGGAAGTTAAGCCCCTTGTCGTGTTTGATGGGGAATGTGGGATGGCTCTGGAGCCAATGCAGGGCAATCGTGCGTCATCTTGAGTTGATTTCGGGTACACAGATCTCTTTCGTGTTGCTGCGGTGACCTCAGGACCCCTTTAGACATGTGACAGTGTTCTTCGGGATTCTCTGATTTTCCATCCAGGAAGTTCAGGCTCTTTTCGTGTTTGATGTGGAACAAGGAATTGCTTTGCTCACAATGCAGGGGAATTGGAACTCATCTGCCGGAGAGGGGGAAGTCTCACAGTCTGTCTCGAGTTGCGGCAGGAACCAGGGGTATAATCTCGAGTTAGGAATTGGATGGCCCTTCAAAATTCGAGTTTGTTCAGTGAAGTCAGGACTCATGTCTAGTTGCGAGGGACACCTCGAGATTCTCATCGAGGCTTGGCAGGGCAATAGGGATGCCTCTTTAGGTGAGACTTGAGACCCAGGGTCCCTTTCAGTTCCCACAGTAATTGTCGGATTTCTATCAATTTTTAATAGGAATCAGGCTTGTCCTTTTGAAGCATTGAACTCCAAGTTCCTCTCGAATGTTCAAGGGGATGTGAGGCGTCCTGTCATGATGAGGCGGGGAACTAGGGCTTTCTCTAAAGTCTCCACAGGGCATTCACACATCCCTTCATCTTGGGAGATGAAAGACTAGCCTGCATTCAAGTCACTGGAGGGAAATCCGGCCATATTTCATGTCACGGCATCTCGGTGTTCATTCCGCTTGAGGCAGCAAACTCAGGGTCCCTCTCACATATCTATAGCTAAGAGAGGTCTCCTGTTCAGGTGGTTGTGGAAAGTTGCATTCCTGTTGAGTCAAAAATAGGAAATCAGCTCTCATCTCCAGATGATTTGGGGTACCCGGAGATTTTCTTGTGTTGGTGTGCTGAACTTGGTGTTCCTCTGTACTATATTTTATTTTTTATAGCAACCGAGAAATATCTTGTATGTTAGCATTTTATAGATCATTGAGCATATTATCAAATCATATTATATTGTATATACGTCGATTCCAGTCCAAATATAAATTTATATTCATTAAAAGCTCAAAATCTCTTCAGCTCTTCTACAAGAAAATCCCCTTGTAAGAGGAAGCCAATGTTCAGCAATTAACGCTTTAAAATCCTAATTAATATGGAAATGACCCAGCCATCCAACAAATTTCTACTACTTAGTTGAGCACAACTCCGGCATCCTAAGTCCCTCTGATCTCAAGAGACCACTCCAGATTATAGAGAATAGATCATTTTATCATAAATACAATTCTTTTTAATAGAGCGTATCTAAAAGTTTTTATCTCATCTATAAATATAAAGAGTTACCTTTTTTGGAAAATCGTATCTTACCCCAAACCAAGGAATAACAAAACTATTATATAATGTTGATGACTCAAGACATGTCTCTACTAGATTAACAAATAATTATATTGAAATCACATTCACAATTAAATAAACATTATACCCAACATTGGACACCCTTCAGTTCATGAAAAGCTGAATCCAAATAGAGCCCTTTAAATCCACACTATCTAAAAACAAAAACATACATTGAAACATAGATATATTTAGATACATAGACACAGTTCCCCTTATGAAATTTTAAATATCTTTTTGTTTTATTTATTTATTTGAGTTCTACCAATTTGCTCATTGCTGGAGTCCTAGATAGAGTGAGCTGTGTATCCCAAGGAAATGATAAGAGTTAACTTAAGGATTTTTCTTAGGCCTATTTTTGTTTCCCAGGCAGAACTGGAGTTCTGAAAAAAATATATATATATATTTTTAAAAAGTTAACCTTTCCTTTACTACACGTGCATCAAGTACCGGTTTTGCAATTTCAATAAAGATTTTATTTTCATCAGTTTTCACTGGAGTCTAAAGAATATCATAGCCATTCAGTTTCAAAAAGATCCCTTCTCCTTTTTGTAGCTATAGTATATTATTAATGACATATGCATGAGGGAATTTTTGTCACATAGGACGTAAAGCCTAGGCTACAAAATTTTGACAAATGCTAGGACTATTATAGAGACGGCATTGGAACCCTATTTCAGTATTCTAGTCTGTAGAATCTCAGGGATAGCGGAGCCTGGTGGGCTGACGTCTATGTGGACGCATAGAGTAGGACACGACTGAAGTGACTTAGCTGCAGCAGGAGCAGAACATTTAGGGATACCTTGAGGTAACATAGTCTACTAAAATACTTTATGAGGCCCAATATGATTAGGATAAGGGAGAGAGAAAGTTAGTCTCTCCCAGTCTAAAGGGTGTAAAGGCATATTAAAAAATCAATCTTGTGAATCATTAATAATAATGTGTCAATTTTCAGGAATAGTACTGGGATCTCTGGTTACAATGCAGTACCATGTTTCCAAAAAGTATTGACATTTTTAAACTTTGTTAAGAGACACCATTTGTTACATTTCCTTTGTATAACAAATATAGGAGAGTTCCGAAAAGAGCAAGATTCTTCAGTATGTTTCCATTTTAATTGTGTGTTTATAAGTTCTTTAGTAGCTTGTAATTTTTCTTTCGTAAGGGGCCAATTCTTTTTTTAAATAGGCTCATAAATTTTCTCAGTTACTTTAATAACTCTTTTGTTTGTAAAATGAGCAGTGGCCCCTAGGAAAAATGTGGAATGTATATCTGAGTTTGCCATTGCATAAGGAAATCCCTTCCTATTAGATTAAGGGGTGCATCTATCACATTAGGACTTAAGGTTGTAGGTTGGCCTTTTGGTCTATCATATGTGAAAATTTGAATATTTTGATATATTTGCTGTACTTTGGCTTGAGAAATTCCTGCAATTTGGCAAGAGACCTTTTGTAAAGGTCAGGATTTGGGCCACAATAGTTTGGAAATGATAATATTCAACCCAATGCTGAGGATCAAGAAAATCTTTTACCATTAATTTTGCTATTTATATTTGGTCGGACATATTTAAATAACAAAGATGTCCATAAGGATAGTTTTTGATCTGTATTACCAAATCTGCATCTCCGTACATTAGTAGAGATGTTAATAGAGGTGTAAGGCAAGAGAAGTAATTGAGGAATTTTGTCCCCCCTTTTGAAATGGCATAGAATATGAGCTTACATCATAATTTAAATTTCTCCTTTATAATTTGAATCAATTATTCCCCGCCGAACATTAATTCATTTTGAACCAAATTAAATCAGCCCTGTTAAATCCTGAAGGTTTATGGGGGCAGGGGTCCAAAACCTCCAGTAGGTACTCTAGAAGGGACTGCTTAAGGGTAAAAGAAAAACTCATTTAGGGCTGGTATATTAATGGCACCACAGCTGGACGTTGACGGTTTGAGGGAAAAGATAGAATTTGCCCCTCTTTTTTGTCGTAGTGGTCCTGGGAGGTCCCCTCTTTGGAGTTTCTTGGAATAGGTTTTCCTTCAATATCAAATTTAAATTTACTGTCTTGTCCCAGTGCATTCTTCTGTGGCAGCAAGGGCAAATTTTTGGAGGCTTCTTATTAGCCTTTTTAGGGCAGTTCCTTTTTCAACGGTTTTTATCTCCACATGTAAAGCATCCTTCACTTCTCTTTTTAAAAGGTAGTAGCATTGTTTCAGCTAGTATTTGCATCTTTTAAGTCATTTATCCTAGACTGTGACAAGCCTTTAAATTATCAATAATAATCCTAGTCTGACAAATTGCAGCTATAGCTCTTTGACATTTCTGATATGCATTTTCAGAAGCAAGTAATTTCTCTAGCTTTTTTTTTTTTTTTTTGGTTTCTTCTCCGATTAAAGTATGGGAAATAGCAGCATCTAGTCTAGCTTAAAAATTAATGTAAATTTTCATTAGGTTCCAACAAGGAGACTTTTGGAATTGCGATTGTTGGCAGGGGAGAAGCATTTGGAGCAGCCAGGGCAGGGCTAGCAAGAAAATTTTGAGATATTTTGTAATGTTTCAATTGAGCCTTTTGTAAAGTTCAATCATTTAATTTATATGTTTATAATAAGTGTTTTGTCCGTTGCTGAATATTGGAAGGGCTAGAAAATACCTTGAAATGGCAGAATTACACCTTTAATAAGAGCTATATGGGCTAGAGATCAATTGGAAAAATTGTTCCTTCTTTGCCTGCTCATTTAACATTTTCTTTGACCCGGAGCCAAATTTATAAATCAAAACTGTGTTTATCAGGAAAATAAGGATTATGTTCAAATACTGTTTGAAGGCAAGCCTCTGTTCATTGGCTTGAAACCAGAAGTCCCTGAAATGTAAAGAAGTGGTGAAGTAAAGAAGAAAAAAAATAGGGCTGGCCAGGCTTTTAACCCATGACTTAGTATTTACAGACCTCAAAAGGTCCATGAGTCACTCCACCCGATATACCACGTATACCAGTGTCCCTGTTCTTTGGCCACATTTGCTGGGGTCCTTTAATGGACCAGAACCTCGTGGTACGGTGTTGGCGATCAGAAAGTAAAAGAGAGAAGGAGGCTGATATCCCTTGGTTTACACAGAGGACCAACATTGTACTTGACACAGGGCTTGCATCACTCACCAAGGAACCAGGCGCCCTGTTGAGTGGGTCTTAGAAGCCCGGATAAAAAAGTGAGCACGACGGGTGTCCACACACCAGAAAGTCAGCCAGAAAAAGAGAGAGAGAGAAAAAGAGAGAGAGAGACAAAAAAAGACCAGGGGACCTAAGCTCTAATGGAACAAAAGTGCTTTAATGATTTTTCTATGAGTATATACAGGCTGCAGTACAAGAAACTTCTTTCGGGAATGATAGAGTTCAGCAAACCAAACAAACTGCAATGGTTACCAAGGGAACAAGGAGTAATGCTAGTCAAAAGGTCAGGAGACAATCCATATTGCAAGAAAGGGAAAGGGGACTAAGCAGTTTTGTCTTAAAAAGTTGCTCTGCTGAACTTGGTGTTCCTCTGGATTTTGGACGGTGTTCTAGTGGATTCTCTGTTGTTGTTTAAAGGAAGTCAAGCCACTTCTCCTGTTGGATGGGGAATTCGGGATGGCTCTGGAGCACGTGCAGGGGAATCTGGACTCATCTCCAGTTGATTTTCAGAACACGGAGCCATTTAATGTTGGTGCGGTGACATCAGGGTCCGTCTATACTTCTGACAGTGATCTTGGGGACTCTCTGAAGTTCCATCCAGGAAGTCCAGAATCCTTTCATGTTTAATGGGGAACACGGAATTGCTCTGCATGCAATGCAGGGAAATCGGGCCTCATCTGGCAGCGAAGGGGAAGTCTCGTGGTTTTTCTCGAGTTGCGGTGGGAACCTGGGGTATTCTCTCGTGCTAGGACGTGGATGGCCCTTCATAACTTGTGTCTATTCAGCGATGTCAGGACTCATGTCTAGTTACCAGGGACACATCGGGATTCTCCTCGAGGTTTGGCAGGCCAATAGGGACGCCTCTTTAGTTGAGACTTGGGACACAGGTTCCCTTTCCAGGTGACACAGGGATATTGGGATTCCTATCAATTTTCAATGGGACTCAGGCATCTTTTCCTTTGGAAGCACTGAATTCCAAGTTCCTTTCGAATTTTCAAAGGGATGTGAGGCCTTCTGTTGAGATGAGGCGGGGAACTGGTTCTTTCTCTAAAGTCTCCACAGTGGATTCAGACATCCCTTCACCTTGTGAAATGAAAGACGATCCTGCATTCAAATCACTGCAGGGAAATCTGGCCTTATTTCGAGTCAGGGCATCTCTGTCCATTCCACTTGGGGCAGCAAACTCAGGGTCTCTCTTACGTTCGATAGCTGAGAAACTCCTCGTCTTGAGGTGCTGTAGAAAGTTGGCATTCATGTGAGTCGACCCCATGGAATCATCTCTACTCTCGAGATGATTTGTGGTACACGGAGCTTGTCTCGAGTTGCTGTGCTGAACTTGGTGTTCCTCTAGAGTTGGGACAGTGTTCCAGGGTTATCTCCTTAGTTGATTAAGGAAAGACAAGCCACTTGCTGTGTTTGACGTTGACGGCTGAATGGCTCTGGATCTAATGCAGGGGATTCAGGCCTCACCTCGAGATGATTTGAGGGTACACGGAATGCTTTCATGCTGCTGTTGTGACTTCTGGGTCCCTCTCTACTTGTGTCAGCGTTCTTGGGAACTCTCTGGAGCTCCATCAAGGAAGTCAAGGCTCCTTTCTTTGTGACGAGAAACACGAAATTACTCTACAGTCTATGAATGGAAATCGAGCCTCTTCTCACAGTGCAGGGAAGTTTCATGGTTTTTCTCGTGTTGCAGCAGGAACCTTGGGAATATTCTCGAGTTAAGATGGAGATGGCCCTTCAAAACTCGGGTTTGTTCAGCGACGTCAGGACTCCTGCCTAGTTGCTTGGGACACCTCGTATTCTCGTCGACGCTTGGCAGGGCATTAGGGACGCCTCTCGATGTGAGTCGTGAGACCCACGTTCCCTTTCCAGTTGCCACAGTGATATTGGAATACCTGTCACTTTTCAAGCAGACTCAGGCATCGTCTGCTTGTGAAACATTGAACTCATTGAACTCGGGGTTCCTTTCGCGTTGTCAAAGGGATGTGAGGCATTTCGTAGAGATGAGGCGGCTAACTAGGGCTTTCTATAGGATGTACACAGGGGATTCAGACATCCCTTCATCTTGTGAGATGAAAGACGAGACTGCATTCAAGTCACTGCAGGAAAATCCAGCCATATTTCGAGTCAGGGCAACTCGGTGTCCATTCTTTTGAGGCAGCAAACTCAGATTCCGACTCACATACCTACTGCTGAGAGATGCTTCATCTTAAGGAGCTTGTGGAATGTCTTCATTCCTCTTGAGTCGATGCCAGGGAAACCTCTCTCATCTTGAGATGATTTGGGGTACACGGAGCTTATCTCGAGTTGCGATGTTGAACTTAGTGTTCTTCTAGACTTTGGTTGTTGTTTTCGGGGAATCTCTGGAGTTGTCTAAAAGAAGTTAAGCCCCTTGTCGTGTTTGATGGGGAATGTGGGATGGCGCTGGAGGCAATGCAGGGCAATCGGGCCTCATCTTGAGTTGATTTCGGGTACACAGATCTCTTTCGTGTTGCTGCGGTGACCTCAGGACCCCTTTAGACATGTGACAGTGTTCTTCGGGATTCTCTGGTGTTCCATCCAGTAACTTCAGGCTCCTTTCTTGTTTGATGTGGAACAAGAAATTGCTTTGCACACAATGCAGGGGAATCGGACCTCATCTGCCGGCGAGGGGGAAGTCTCGCAGTTTGTCTCGTGTTGCGACAGGAACCAGGGGTATAATCTCGAGTTAGGAATTGGATGGCCCTTCAAAATTCGAGTTTGTTCAGCGATGTCAGGACACATGTCTAGTTGCGAGGGACACCTCGAGATTCTCATCGAGGCTTGGCAGGGCAATAGGGATGCCTCTTTAGGTGAGACTTGAAAGCCAGGGTCCCTTTCAGTTCCCACAGTAATTGTTGGATTCCTATCAATTTTTAATAGGAATCAGGCTTGTCCTTTTGAAGCATTGAACTCCAAGTTCCTCTCGAATGTTCAAGGGGATGTGAGGCGTCCTATCGTGATGAGGCGGGGAACTAGGGCTTTCTCTAAAGTCTCCACAGGGCATTCACACATCCCTTCATCTTGGGAGATGAAAGACTAGCCTGCATTCAAGTCACTGGAGGGAAATCCGGCCATATTTCGTGTCACGACATCTCGGTGTTCATTCCGCTTGAGGCAGCAAACTCAGGGTCCCTCTCACATATCTATAGCTAAGATAGGCCTCCTGTTCAGGTGCTTGTGGAAGTTGCATTCCTGTTGAGTCAAAAATAGGAAATCAGCTCTCATCTCCAGATGATTTGGGGTACCCGGAGCTTTTCTTGAGTTGGTGTGCTGAACTTGGTGTTCCTCTGGATTATATTTTACTTTTCTATAGCAACCAAGAAATATCTTGTATGTTAGCATTTTATAGATCATTGAGCATATTATCAATTCATATTATATTGTATATATATGTCGATTTCAGTCCAAATATAAATTTATATTCATTAAAAGCTCAAAATCTTTTCAGCTCTTCTTCAAGAAAATCCCCTTGTAAGAGGAAGCCAATATTCAGCAATTAACGCTTTAAAATCCTAATTAATATGGAAATGACACAGCCATCCAACAAATTTCTACTACTTAGTTGAGCACAACTCCGGCATCCTAAGTCCCTCTGATCTCAAGAGACCACTCCAGATTATAGAGAATAGATCATTTTATCAAAAATACAATTCTTTTTAATAGAGCTTATCTAAAAGTTTTTATCGCATCTATATATATAAAGAGTTACCTTTTTTTGGACAATCGTATCTTACCCCAAACCAAGGCATGACAAAACTATTATATAATGTTGATGACTCAAGACATGTCTCTACTAGATTAACAAATAATTATATTGAAATCACATTCACAATTAAATAAACGTTATACCCAACATTGAACACCCTTCAGTTCATGAAAAGCTGAATCCAAATAGAGCCCTTTAACTCCACACTATCTAAAAACAAAAACATACATTGAAACATAGATATATTTAGATACATAGACACAGTTCCCCTTATGAAATTTTAAATATCTTTTTGTTTTATTTATTTATTTTGAGCTCTACCAATTTGCTCATTGTTGAAGTCCTAGATAGAGTGCGCTGTGTATCCCAAGGAAATGATGAGTTAACTTAAGGATTTTTCTTAGGCCTATTTTTGTTTCCCAGGCAGAACTGAAGTTCTGAAAAAAATATATATATATTTTAAAAAGTTAACCTTTCCTTTACTACACGTGCATCAAGTACCGGTTTTGCAATTTCAATAAAGATTTTATTTTCATCAGTTTTCACTGGAGTCTAAAGAATATCATAGCCATTCAGTGTCAAAAAGATCCCTTCTCCTTTTTGTAGCTATAGTATATTATTAATGACATATGTATGAGGGAATTTTTGTCACATAGGACGTAAAGCCTAGGCTACAAAATTTTGACAAATGCTAGGACTATTATAGAGATGGTATTGGAACCCTATTTCAGTAGTCTAGTCTGTAGAATCTCAGGGATAGCGGAGCCTGGTGGGCTGACATCTATGGGGTCGCATAGAGTAGGACAGGACTGAAGTGACTTAGCTGCAGGAGGAGCAGAACATTTAAGGATACCTTGAGGTAACATAGTCTACTAAAATACTTTATGAGGCCCAATATGATTAGGATAAGGGAGAGAGAAAGTTAGTCTCTCCCAGTCTAAAGGGTGAAAAGGCTTATTAAAAAAAATCAATCTTTTGAATCATTAATAATAATGTGTCAATTTTCAGGAATAGTATTGTGATCTCTGGTTACAATGCAGTACCATGTTTCCAAAAAGTATTGACATTTTTAAACTTTGTTAAGAGACACCATTTGTTATATTTCCTTTGTATAACAAATATAGGAGAGTTCCAAAAAGAGCAAGATTCTTCAGTATGTTTCCATTTTAATTGTGTGTTTATACGTTCTTTAGTAGCTTGTAATTTTTCTTTCGTAAGGGGCCAATTCTTTTTTTAAATAGGCTCATAAATTTTCTCAGTTACTTTAATAACTCTTTTGTTTGTAAAATGAGCAGTGGCCCCTAGGAAAAATGTGGAATGTATATCTGAGTTTGCCATTGCATAAGGAAATCCCTTCCTATTAGATTAAGGGGTGCATCTATCACATTAGGACTTAAGGTTGTAGGTTGGCCTTTTGGTCTATCATATGTGAAAATTTGAATATTTTGATATATTTGCTGTACTTTGGCTTGAGAAATTCCTGCAATTTGGCAAGAGACCTTTTGTAAAGGTCAGGATTTGGCGAACAATAGTTTGGAAATGATAATATTAGACCCAGTGCTGAGGGTCAAGAAAATCTTTTACCATTAATTTTGCTATTTATATTTGGTCGGACATATTTAAATAACAAAGATGTCCATAAGGATAGTTTTTGATCTGTATTACCAAATCTGCATCTCCGTACATTAGTAGAGATGTTAATAGAGGTGTAAGGCAAGAGAAGTAATTGAGGAATTTTGTCCCCCAATTTGAAATGGCATAGAATATGAGCTGACATCATAATTTGAATTTCTCCTTTATAATTTGAATCAATTATTCCCCACCGAACATTAATTCCTTTAGAAGACAAATTAGATCAGCCCTGTTAAATCCTGAAGGTTTATGGGTGCAGGGGTCCAAAACTTCCAGTAGGTACTCTAGAAGGGACTGCTTAAGGGTAAAAGAAAAACTCATTTAGGGCTGGTATATTAATGGCACCACAGCTGGACGTTGACGGTTTGAGGGAAAAGATGGAATTTGCCCCTCTTTTTTGTCGTAGTGGACCTGGGATGTCCCCTCTTTGGAGTTTCTTGGAATAGGTTTTCCTTCAATATAAAATTTGAATTTACTGTCTTGTCCCAGTGCATTCTTCTGTGGCAGCAAGGGCAAATTTTTGGAGGCTTCTTATTAGCCTTCTTAGGGCAGGCCCTTTTTCAACGGTTTTTATCTCCACATGTAAAGCATCCTTCACTTCTCTTTTTGAAAAGTAGTAGCATTGTTTCAGCTAGTATTTGCATCTTTTAAGTCATTGATCCTAGACTGTGACAAGCCTTTAAATTATCAATAATAATCCTAGTCTGACAAATTGCAGCTATAGCTCTTTGATATTTCTGATATGCATTTTCAGAAGCAAGTAATTTCTCTAGCTGTTTTTTCTTTTTGATTTCTTCTCCGATTAACGTATGGGAAATGGCTGCATCTAGTCTAGCTTAAAAATTAATGTAACTTTTCATTAGGTTCCAACAAGGAGACTTTTGGAGTTGCGACTGTTGGCAGAGGAGAAGCATTTGGAGCAGCCAGGGCAGGGCTAGCAAGAAAATTTTGAGATATTTTGTAATGTTTCAATTGAGCCTTTTGTAAAGTTCAATCATTTAATTTATATGTTTATAATAAGTGTTTTGTCTGTTGCTGAATATTGGAAGGGCTATAATAAACTTTGAAATGGCAGAATTACAGCTTTAATAAGAGTGCATAGGGGCTAGAGAGCAATTGGAATAGTTTTCCCTAGTTTGGCTGCTCATTTAACATTTTCTTTGACCCAGAGCCAAATTTATAAGTCAAACTGCATTTATGAGGAAACTAAGGATTATGTTCAACTACTATTTGAAGGCAAGCCTCTATTCATTGGACTTCTGAAACCAGAAGTCCCTGAAATGTAAAGAAGTGGTGAAGTAAAGTAGAAAAATAATGGGGCTGGCCAGCCTTTTAACCCAATCCTTAGTATTTACAGAACTCAATAGGTCCATGAGTCACTCCACCTCATATACCACGTATACCAGTGTCCCTATTCTTTGGCCACATTTGCTGGGGTCCTTTAATGGACCAGAACCTTGTGGTACGAAGTTGGCGATCAGAAAGTAAAAGAGAAAAGAAGACTGATATCCCTTGTTTAACACAAAGGACCAATATTGTCCTAAACACAGGGCTTGGATCACTCACCAAGGTACAAGGAACCCTGTTGAGTGGGTCTTAGAAGCCCGGGCAGGAAAGTGAGCACGCCGGGTCTCCACGCTCCAGAAAGTCAGCCAGAAAAAGATAGAGAGAGAGAGAAAAAAAGAGAGAGAGAGACAAAAAAAGACCCGGGGACCTAAGCTCTAATGGAACAAAGGTGCTTTAATGATTTTTCTATGAGTATATACAGGCTGCAGTACAAGAAACTTCTTTCGGGAATGATAGAGTTCAGCAAACCAAACAAACTGCTACGGTTACCAAGGGAACAAGGAATAATGTTAGTCACCAGGTCAGGAGACAATCCATATCTCAAGAAAGGGGAAGGGGACTAAGCAGTTTTGTCTTAAAGATTTGCTCTGCTGAACTTGGTGTTCCTCTGAACTTTGGACGGTGTTCTCGTGGATTCTCTGTTGTTGTTTAAAGGAAGTCAAGCCACTTCTCATGTTGGATGGGGAATTCCATGGCTCTGGAGCACATGCAGGGGAATCTGGACTAATCTCGAGATGATATGAAGAGCACGGAGCCCTTTCGTGTTGCTACGGTGAAATAAGGGTCCCTTTAGACTTCTGACAGTGTTCTTGGGGACTCTCTGAAGTTCCATCCAGTAAGATCAGAATCCTTTCATGTTTGATGGGGAACACGGAATTGCTCTGCATGCAATGCAGGGGAATCGGGCCTCATCTGGCAGCGAGGGGGAAGTCTCGAGTTTTTCTCGAGTTGCGGTGGGAACCTGGGGTATACTCTCGTGTTAGGACGTGGATGGCCCTTCAAAACTTGTGTTCATTCAGCGATGTCAGGACTCATGTCTAGTTACCAGGGACACATCGGGATTCTCCTCGAGGCTTGGCAGGGCAATAGGGACGCCTCTTTAGTTGAGACTTGGGACCCGGTTTCCTTTTCCAGGTGCCAAAGGAATAGTGTTATTCCTATCAATTTTCAATAGGACTCAGGCATCTTCTCCTTTGGAAGCATTGAACTCCAAATTCCTTTCGAATTTTCAAAGGGATGTGAGTCCTCCTGTCGAGATGAGGCGGGGAACTAGTTTTTTCTCTAAAGTCTCCGCAGGGTATTCAGACATCTCTTCACCTTGTGAAATGAAAGACGATCCTGCATTAAAATCACTGGAGGGAAATCCGGCCTTATTTCGAGTCAGGGCACCTCAGTGTCCATTCCACTTGGGGCAGCAAACTCAGGGTCCCTATTACAATCCTAAAGCTGAGAAACTCCTCGTCTTGAGGTGCTGTAGAAAGTTGGCATTCATGTGAGTCGACCCCATGGAATCATCTCTACTCTCGAGATGATTTGTGGTACACGGAGCTTGTCTCGAGTTGCTGTGCTGAACTTGGTGTTCCTCTAGAGTTGGGACGGTGTTCCCGAGTTATCTCCGGAGTTGATTAAGGAAAGACAAGCCACTTTTTGTGTTTGACGGTGACGGCTGAATGGCTCTGGATCTAATGCAGGGGATTCAGGCCTCATCTGGAGATGATTTGAGGGTACACGGAATGCTTTCATGCTGCTGTTGTGACTTCTGGGTCCCTCTACACTTGTGTCAGTGTTCTTGGGGACTCTCTGGAGCTCCATCAAGGAAGTCAAGGCTCCTTTCTTTTTGACAAGAAACACGTAATTACTCTTCAGTCTATGAATGGGAATTGAGGCTCTTCTCACAGCGCAGGGAAGTTTCATGATTTTTCTCGTGTTGCAGCAGGAACCTTGGGAATATTCTCGAGTTAAGATGGGGATGGCCCTTCAAACCTCGGGTTTGTTCAGCGACGTCATGACTACTGCCTAGTTGCTTGGGACACCTCGATATTCTCTTCGACGCTTGACAGGGCATTAGGGACGCCTCTCGAGGTGAGACGTGAGATCCAGGTTTCCTTTCCAGTGGCCATAGGGATATTGGCATTCCTGTCACTTTTCAAGCAGACTCAGGCATTGTCTCCTTGTGAAACATTGAGCTCATTGAACTCGGGGTTCCTTTCGCGTTGTCAAAGGGATGTGAGGCATCCCGTCGAGATGAGGCAGCGAACTAGGGCTTTCTATAGGGTCTCCACAGGGGATTCAGACATCCCTTCATCTTGTGAGATGAAAGACGAGCCTGCATTCAAGTCACTGCAGGGAAATCCGGCCTTGTTTCAAGTCAGGGCTCCTCGGTGTCTGTTCTTTTTGAGGCAGCAAACTCAGATTCCCCCTCACATACCTACTGCTGAGAGAGGCCTCATCTTAAGGAGCTTGTGGAATGTCTTCATTCGTCTTGAGTCAATGCCAGGGAATCCACTCTCATCTTTAGATGATTCTGTGTACACGGAGCTTTTCTCGAGTTGAGGTGCTGAACCTCGTGTTCTTCTAGACTTTGGTTGTTGTTTTCGGGGAAACTCTGGAGTTGTATAAAAGAAGTTAAGCCCCTTGTTGTGTTTGATGGGCAATGTGGGATGGTCTGGAGCCAATGCAGGGCAATCGGGCCTCATCTTGAGTTGATTTCGGGTACACGGATCTCTTTCGTTTTGCTGCGGTGACCTCAGTGCCCCTTTAGACTTGTGACAGTGTTCTTCGGGATTCTCTGGTGTTCCATCCAGGAAGTCCAGTCTCCTTCCGTGTTTGATGTGGAACAAGGAATTGCTCTGCACCCAATGCAGGGAAATTGGACCTCATCTGCTGGCGAGCGGGAAGTCTCGCCGTTTGTCTCGATTTGCGGCGGGAACCAGGGGTATATTCTCGAGTTAGGACTTGGATGGTCCTTCAAAATTCGAGTTTGTTCAGCGAAGTCAGGACGCATGTGTAGTTGCGAGGGACAACTCGAGATTCTCATCGAGGCTTGGCAGGGCAATACGGATGCCTCTTTAGGTGAGACTTGAGACCCAGGGTCCCTTTCAGTTCCCACAGTGATTGTCGGATTCCTATCAATTTTTAAGAGGAGTCAGGCTTGTTTTCCTTTTGACACATTGAACTTCAAGATCCTCTCGAATTTTCAAGGGGATGTGAGGCCTCCTGTCGTGATGAGGCGGGGAACTAGGGCTTTCTCTAAAGTCTCCACAGGTAATTCTCACATCTCTTCATCTTGGGAGATGAAAGACTAGCCTGGATTCAAGTCACTGTAGGGAAATCTTCCATATTTCGAGTCACGGCATCTCGGTGTTCATTCCGCTTGAGGCAGCAAACTCAGGGTCCCTCTCACATTTCTATAGCTAAGAGAGGCCTCCTGTTCAGGTTCTTGTGGAAAGTTGCATTCCTCTTGAGTCAAAAACAGCGAAGCAGCTCTCATCTCGAGATTATTTGGGGTACCCGGAGCTTTTCTTGACTTTGTGTGCTGAACTTGGTGTCCCTCTGGACTATATTTTACTTTTCTATAGCAACCGAGAAATATCTTGTATGTTAGCATTTTATAGATCATTGAACATATTTATCAAATCATATTATATTGTATATACTTCCATTCCGGTCCAAATATATATTTATATTCATTAACAGCTCAAAATCTCTTCAGCTCTTCTGCAAGAAAATCCGATTGTAAGAGTAAGCCAATGTTCAGCAATTAACGCTTTAAAATCCTAATTCATTTGGAAATGACCCAGCCATCCAACAAACTTCTACTACTTAGTTCAGCACAACTCCAGCAACCTAAGCCACTGTGATCCCAGGAGACCACTCAAGATTGTAGAGAATAGATCATTTTTTCAAAAATATAATTCTTTTTAATAGAGCTTATCTAAAAGTTTTCACCTCATCTACAAATTTATATATATAAAGAGTTACCTTTTTTTGGACAGTCTATCTTACCCCAAACCAAAGCATAACTAAAGTATTATATAATGTTGATGACTCAAGACATGTCTCTACTAGATTAACAAATAATTATATTGAAATCACATTCACAATTAAATAAACATTATACCCAACATTGAACACCCTTCAGTTCATAGAAAGCTGAATCCTTATAGAGACCATTAACTCCACACTATCTAAAAACAAAACATACATTGAAACATAGATAATTTTAGATACATAGACACAGTTTCCCTTATGAAATTTAAAATATCTTTTTGTTTTATTTATCTATTTTGAGCTTCACCAACTTGCTCATTGCTGGAGTCCTAGATAGACTTGGCTGTGTATTCTAAGGAAATGATAAGAGTTAACTTAAGGATTTTTCTTAGGCCTATTTTTGTTTCCCAGGCAGAATTGGAGTTCTGAAAAAAAAATATTTTAAATAGTTAACCTTTCCTTTACTACACGTGCATCAAGTACCGGTATTGCAATTTCAATAAAGATTTTATTTTCATCAGTTTTCACTGGAGACTAAAGAATATCATAGCCATACAGTGTCAAAAAGATCCTTTCTCCTTTTTGTAGCTATAATATATTATTAATGGCATATGCATGAGGGAATTTTTGTCACTTAGGACGTCAAGCCTTGGCCACAAAATTTTGACAAATGCTAGGACTATTATGGAGACGGCAATGAAACCCTATTTCAGTACTCTTGTCTGAAGAATCTCAGGGAGAGGGGAGTCTGGGGGGCTGACGTCTATGGGGTCGCATAGAGTAGGACACAACTGAAGTGACTTAGCAGCAACAGTAGCAGGACATTTAAGCATACCTTGAGGTAACATAGTCTACTGAAATCTTTTATGAGTCCCAATATGATTAGGATAAAGGAGAGAGAAAGTTAGTCTCTCCCAGTCTAAAGGGTGTAAAGGCATATTAAAAAATCAACTTTTTGAATCAGTAATAATGATATGTATATTTTGAGGAATAGTATTGGGATCTCTGGTTACAATGCAGTACCACGTTTCAAAAAAGAATTAACTTTTTTAAACTCTGTTAAATGACACCATTTGTTTTATTTCCTTTGTATAACAAAAATAGGAGAGTTCCAAAATGAGCAAGGTTCTTCAGTATGTTTCCATTTTAATTGTGTGTTTATAAGTTCTTTAGTAGCTTGTAATTTTTCTTTCGTAAGGGGCCATTGCTTTGTCTAAATAGGCTCATAAATTTTCTCAGTTACTTTAATAACTGTTTTGTTTGTAAAATGAGCAGTGGCCCCTAGGAAAAATGTGGAATGTATGTCTGAGTTTGCCTTTTCATAAGGAAGTCTCTTCCTATTAGATTAAGTGGTGCATCTATCACCTTAGGTCTTAAAGTTGTAGGTTGGCCTTTTGGGCTATCATATGTGAATATTTGTATATTTTGATAAATTTGTTGTATTTTGGCTTGAGACATTCCTGCAATTTGGCAAGAGACCTTTTGTAAAGGTCAGGATTTGGGCCACAATAGTTTGGAAATGATAATATTAGACCCAGTACTGTGGGTCCAGAAAATCTTTTACCATTAATTTTGATATTTATATTTGGTCAGACATGTTTAAATAACAAAGATGTCCATAAGGATTTTTTTTGATCTCTATTACCAAATCTGCCTCTCCGTACATTAGTAGAGATGTTAATAGAGGTGTAAGGCAAGAGAAGTAATTGAGGAATATTGTCCCCCGTTTTGAATTGCCATAGAATATGAGCTGACATCATAATTTTAATTTCTCCTTTATAATTTGAATCAATTATTCCCCGCCGAACATTAATTCCTTTAGAAGCCAAATTAAATCAGCCCTGTAAAAGCCTGAAGGTTTACGGGGACAGGGGTCCAAAAACTCAAGTAGGTACTCTAGAAGAGACTGCTAAAGGGTAAAGGAAAATCTCATTTAGGGCTGGTATATTAATGGCACCACAGCTGGATGTTGACGGTTTGAGGGAAAAGATAGAATTTGCCCTTCTTTTTTGTCATAGTGGACCTGGGAGGTCCCCTCGTTGGAGTTTCTTGGAATAGGTTTTCCTTCAATATCAAATTTAAATTTACTGTCTTTGGCCCAGTGCATTCCTCTGTGGCAGCAAGGGCAAATTTTTGGAGGCTTTTTATTAGCTTTTTTAGGGCAGTCCCTTTTTCAACGGTTTTTATCTCCACATGTAAAGCATCCTTCATTTCTCTTTTTAAAAGGTTGTAGCATTGTTTCAGCTAGTATTTGCATCTTTTAAGTTATTGATCCTAGATTGTGACCAGCCTTTAAATAATCAATAATAATCCTAGTCTGACTAATTGCAGCTATAACTCTTTGACATTTCTGATATGCATTTTCATAAGTAAGTAACTTCTCTAGCTGTTTTTTTTTTTGTTGTTGTTGTTGTTGTTTCTTCTCTGATTACAGTATGGGAAATAGCAGCATCTAGTCTGACTTAAAAATTAATGTAACTTTACATTAGGTTCCAGCAAAGAGACTTATGGAGTTGTGACTGTTGGCAGAGGAGAAACATTTGTGGCAGCCAGGGTAGGGCTAGCAAGAAAATTAAGAGATATTTTGTAATGTTTTAATTGAGCCATTTGTAAAGTTTAACCATTTAATTTATATGTTTATAATAAGTGTTTTGTCTGTTGCTGAATATTGGAAGGGATAGAATATACCTTTAAATGGCAGAATTACAGCTTTAATAAGAGCGCATAGGGGCTAGAGATAAATTGGAATAGTTTTTCCTTGTTTGCCTGCTCATTTAACATTTTCTTTGACCCGGAGCCAAATTTATAAGTGAAAACTGCATTTATGAGAAAACTAAGGATTATGTTCAACTACTGTTTGAAGGCAAGCCTCTATTCATTGGCGTGAAACCAGAAGTCCCTTAAATGTAAAGAAGTGTGAAGTAAAGTAGAAAAATAACGGGGCTGGCCAGGCATTTAACCCAAGCCTTAGTATTTACAGACCTTAATAGGTCCATGAGTCACACCACCCGATATACCACGTATACCAGTGTCCCTGTTCTTTGGCCACATTTGCTGGGGTCCTTTAATGGACCGGAACCTTATATACGGAGTTGGCAATCAGAAAGTAAAAGAGAGAAGGAGGCTGATATCCCTTGGTTTACAGAAAGGACCAATATTGTCCTGACACAGGGCTTGGATCACTCACCAAGGTACCAGGCACCCTCTCAAAGGGTCTTAGAATCCTGGGCAGAAAAGTGAGCACGACGGGTCTCCACGCTCCACAAAGTCAGCCAGAAAAAGATAGAGAGAGAGAGAAAAAGAGAGAGAGAGACAAAAAAAGACCCGGGGACCTAAGCTCTAATGGAACAAAGGTGCTTTAATGATTTTTCTATGAGTATATACAGTCTGCAGTACAAGAAACTTATTTCAGGAATGATAGAGTTCAGCAAACCAAACAAACTGCAATGGTTACCAAGGGAACAAGGAGTAATGTTAGTCACAAGGACAGGAGACAATCCATATCTCAAGAAAGGGAAAGGGGACTAAGCAGTTTTGTCTTAAAGATTTGCTCTGCTGAACTTGGTGTTCCTCTGGACTTTGTTTATTTATTTATTTATTTTTTAATTTTTTTATTTATTTTTATTTTTTTTCCATTTATTTTTATTAGTTGGAGGCTAATTACTTTACATCATTACAGTAGTTTTTGTTATACATTAAAATGAATTAGCCATGGATTTACATGTATTCCCCATTCCCGTCCCCTCTCCCACCTCCCTCTCCACCCGATCCCTCTGGGTCTTCCCAGTGCACCAGGTCCAATCACTTGTGTCATGTACCCAACCTGGGCTGGTTATCTGTTTCACCCTAGATAATATACATGTTTCAATGCTGTTCTCTTGAAACATCCCACCCTCGCCTTCTCCCAGAGTCCACAAGTCTGTTCTATACATCTGAGTCTCTTTTTCTGTTTTGCATGTAGGGTTATCGTTACCATCTTTCTAAAGTCCATATATATGTGTTAGTATACTGTAATGGTCTTTATCTTTCTGGCTTACTTCGCTCTGTATAATGGGCTCCAGTTTCATCCATCTCATTAGAACTGATTCAAATGAATTCTCTTTAATGGCTGAGTAATATTCCATGGTGTATATGTACCACATCTTCCTCATCCATTCGTCTGCAGATGGGCATCTGGGTTGCTTCCATGTCCTGGCTATTATAAACAGTGCTGCGATGAACATTGGATTGCACGTGTCTCTCTCAGATCTGGGTTCCTTGGTGTGTATGCCCAGAAGCGGGACTGCTGGGTCATATGGCAGTTCTATTTCCAGCTTTTTAATGACATGATCCTATACATTGAATACCCTAAAGACTCTACGAGAAAATTACTAGAGCTAATCAATGAATACAGTAAAGTTGCAGGATACAAAATTAACACACAGAAATCTCTTGCATTCCTATACACTAACAATGATAAAACAGAACGAGAAATTAAGAAAACAATACCATTCACCATTGCAACAAAAAGAATAAAATACTTAGGAGTATATCTACCTATAGAAACAAAAGACCTATACATAGAAATCTATAAAACACTGATGAAAGAAATCAAAGAGGACACAAACAGATGGAGAAATATACCGTGTTCATGGATTGGAAGAATCAATATTGTCAAAATGGCTATACTACCCAAAGTAATCTGTAGATTCAATACAATCCCTATCAAACTACCAACGGTATTTTTCACAGAACTAGGACAAATAATTTCACAATTTGTATGGAAATACAAAAAACCTCGAATAGTCAAAGTAATCCTGAGAAAGAAGAATGGAACTGGAAGATTCAATCTGCCTGACTTCAGATTCTACTACAAAGCCACAGTCATCAAGAGAGTATGGTACTGGCACAAAGACAGAAATATAGATCAATGGAACAGAATAGAAAGCCCAGAGGTAAATCCACGAACCTATGGTCACCTTATCTTCGACAAAGGAGGCAAGGATATACAATGAAAAAAGTTAACCTCTTTAACAAGTGGTGCTGGGAAAACTGGTCAACCACCTGAAAAAGAATGAAACTAGAACACTTTCTAACACCATACACAAAAATAAACTCAAAATAGATTAAAGATCTAAATGTAAGACCAGAAACTATCAAACTCCTAGAGGAGAACATAGGCAAAACACTCTCCGACATAAATCACAGCAGGATCCCCTATGATCCACATCTAAGAATGTCAGAAATAAAAGCAAAAATAAACAAATGGGACCTAATGAAACTTAAAATCCTCTGGACTTTGGACGGTGTTCTCGTGGATTCTCTGTTGTTGTTTAAAGGAAGTGAAACCATTTCTCGTGTTGGATGGGGAATTCGGGATGGCTCTGGAGTACATGCAGGGGAATCTGGACTCATCTTGAGTTAATTTGCAGGACACAAGCACTTTCGTGTTGCTGCGGTGACATCAGGGTCCCTCTAGACTTCTGACAATGTTCTAGGGGACTCTCTGAAATTCCATCCAGGAAGACCAGACTCCTGTCGTGTTTCATGGGGAACACGGAATTGCTCTGCATGCAATGCAGGGGAATCGGGCCTCAACTGGCAGCGAAGGGGAAGTCTCGTGGTTTTTCTCGAGTTGTGGTGGGAACCTGGGGTATACTCTCGTGTTAGGACATGGATGGCCCTTCAAAACTTGTGTTCATTCAGCGATGTCAGGACTCATGTCTAGTTACCAGGGACACATCGGGATTCTCCTCGAGGCTTGGCAGGGCAATAGGGACAACTCTTTATTTGAGACTTGGGACCCAGGTTCCCTTTCCAGGTGACACAGGGATATTGGGATTCCTATCAATTTTCAATAGGACTCAGGCATCTTCTCCTTTGGAAGCATTGAACTCCAAGTTCCTTTCGAATTTTCAAAGGGATGTGAGGCCTCCTGTTGAGATGAGGCGGGGAACTGGTTCTTTCTCTAAAGTCTCCACAGGGGATTCAGACATCCCTTCACCTTGTGAAATGAAAGACGATCCTGCATTCAAATCACTGCAGGGAAATCCAGCCTTATTTCGAGTCAGGGCATCTTGGTGTCCATTCCACTTGGGGCAGCAAACTCAGGGTCTCTCTTCCATTCCTACAGCTGAGAAACTCCTCATCTTGAGGTGCTGTAGAAAGTTGGCATTCATGTGAGTCGACCCCATGGAATCATCTCTAGTCTCCAGATGATTTGTGGTACACAGAGCTTGTCTCGAGTTGCTGTGCTGAACTTGGTGTACCTCTAGAGTTGGGACGGTGTTCCCGGGTTATCTGCGGAGTTGTTTAAGGAAAGACAAGCCACTTTTTGTGTTTGACGTTGACGGCGGAATGGCTCTGGATCTAATGCAGGGGATTCAGGCCTCATCTCGAGATGATTTGAGGGTACACGGAATGCTTTCATGCTGCTGTTGTGACTTCTGGGTCCCTCTATACTTGTGTCAGTGTTCTTGGGGACTCTCTGGAGCTCCATCAAGGAAGTCAAGGCTCCTTTCTTTTTGACGAGAAACACGAAATTACTCTACAGTCTATGAATGGGAATCGAGCCTCTTCTCACAGCGCAGGGAAGTTTCATGGTTTTTCTCGTGTTGCAACAGGAACCTTGGGAATATTCTCGAGTTAAGATGGGGATGGCCCTTCAAAACGCGGGTTTGCTCAGCGACGTCAGGACTCCTGCCTAGTTGCTTGGGACACCTCGGTATTCTCGTCGACGCTTGGCAGGGCATTAGGGACGCCTCTCGAGGTGAGGCGTGAGACCCAGGTTTCCTTTCAGGTTGCCACAGTGATATTGGAATTCCTGTCACTTTTCAAGTAGACTCAGGCATCGTCTCCTTCTGAAACATTGAACTCATTGAACTCGGGGTTCCTTTCACGTTGTCAAAGGGATGCGAGGCATCCCGTCGAGATGAGGCGGTGAACTAGGGCTTTCTATTGGGTCTCCACAGGGGATTCAGACATCCTTTCATCTTGTGAGATGAAAGACGAGCCTGCATTCAAGTCACTGCAGGGAAATCCGGCCTTATTTCGAGTCAGGGCACCTCGATGTCCGTTCTTCTTGAGGCAGCAAACTCAGATTCCCACTCACATACCTACTGCTGAGAGATGCCTCATCTTAAGGAGCTTGTGGAATGTCTTGATTCCTCTTGAGTCGATGCCAGGGAATCCACTCTCATCTTGAGATGATTTCGGGTACACGGAGCTTTTCTCGAGCTGCGGTGCTGAAACTTGTGTGTTTCTAGAATTTGGTTGTTGTTTTCGGGGAATCTCTGGAGTTGTTTAAAGGAAGTTAAGCCCCTTGTCGTGTTTGATGGGGAATGTGGGATGGCTCTGGAGCCAATGCAGGGCAATCGGGCCTCTTTTGAGTTTATTTCGGGTACACGGGTCTCTTTCCTCTTGCTGCGGTGACCTCACGGCCTCTTTAGACTTGTGACAGTGTTCTTTGCGATTCTCTGGTGTTCCATCCAGGAAGCCCAGGCTCCTTTCATGTTTGATGTGGAACAAGGAATTGCTCTGCACATAACGCAGGGTAATCGGACCTCATCTGCTGGTTAGGGGGAAGTCTCGTCGTTTTTCTCGAGTTGCGGCAGGAACCAGGGGTATATTCTCGAGTTAGGACTTGGATGACCCTTCAAAATTCGAGTTTGTTCAGCGAAGTCAGGACTCATGTCTAGTTGCGAGGAACACCTCGAGATTCTCATCGAGGCTTGGCAGGGCAATAGGGATGCCTCTTTAGGTGAGACTTGAGACCCAGGGTCCCTTTCAGTTCCCACAGTGATTGTCGGATTCCTATCAATTTTTAAGAGGAGTCAGGCTTGTTGTCCTTTTGACGCATGAAACTGCAAGTTCCTCTCGAATTTTCAAGGGGATGTGAGGCCTCCTGTCGAGATGAGGCGGGGAACTAGGGCTTTCTCTAAAGTCTCCACAGGGGATTCACACATCCCTTCATCTTGGGAGATGAAAGACTAGCCTGCATTCAAGTCACTGGAGGGGAATCTGGCCATATTTTGAGTCACGGCATCTCGGTGTTCATTCCACTTGAGGCAGCAAACTCAGGGTCCCTCTCACATATCTAGCTAAGAGAGGCCTCCTGTTTAGGTGCTTGTGGAAAGTTGCATTCCTCTTGAGTCAAAAATAGGGAATCAGCTCTCATCTCAAGATGATTTGGGGTACCCGGAACTTTTCTTGAGTTGGTGTGCTGAACTTGGTGGTCCTTTGAACTATATTTTACTTTTCTATAGCAACCAAGAAATATCTTGTATGTTAGCATTTTGTAGATCATTGAACATTTTTATCAAATCATATTATATTGTATATACATCCATTCCAGTCCAAATATACTATATTTATATTCACTAACAGCTCAAAATCTCTTCAGCTCTTCTGCAAGAAAATCCCCTTGTAAGAGTAAGCCAATGTTCAGCAATTAACGCTTAAAATCCTAATTCATTTGGAAATGACTCAGCCATTCAACAAACTTCTACTACTTAGTTCAGCACAACTCCAGCAACTTAAGTCACTCTGATCTGAAAAGACCTCTCGAGATTATAAAGAATAGATAATTTTATCAAAAATACAATTCTTTTTAATAGAGCTTATCTAAAAGTTTTCATCTCATGTATATATATTTATATGTATATGTATATATATATATATATATATATATATATATATATATATATATATATATATATAAGAGAGTTACCTTTTTTGGACAATCGTATCTTACCCCAAACCAAGGCATAACAAAATTATTATATAATGTTGATGATTAAGACATGTCCTAGAAGATTAACAAATAATTATATTGAAATCACATTCACAATTAAATAAACATTATACCCACTTTGAACACCCTTCAGTTCATGTAAAGCTGAATCCAAATAGAGCCCATTAACTCCACACTATCTAAAAAAACAAAAACATACATTGAAACATAGATAATTTTTGATACATAGACATAGTTCCCCTTATGAAATTTAAAATATCTTTTGGTTTTTTATTTATTTTGTGCTCCACCAATTTGCTCATTGCTGGAGTCCTAGATAGAGTGGGCTGTGTATCCCAAGGAAATGATAAGAGTTAACTTAAGGTTTTTTCTTAGGACAATTTTTTTTCCCAGCAGAACTAAGTTCCAAAAAAAAAAAAAAAAAAGTATTTTTTTAAAAGTTAACCTTTACTTTACTACACGTCATCAAGTACCAGTTTTGCAATTTCAATAAAGATTTTATTTTCATCAGTTTTCACTGGAGTCTAAAGAATATCATAGCCATTCAGTGTCAAAAATATCCTTTCTCCTTTTTGTAGCTATAGTATATTATTAATGATATATGCATGAGGGAATTTTTGTCACATAGAATGTAAAGACTTGGCTACAAAATTTTGACAAATGCTAGGACTATTATGGAGATGGCAATGGAACCCTATTTCAGTACTCTTGTCTGGAGAATCTCAGGGATAGGGGAGCCTGGTGGGCTGACATCTATGGGGTCGCATAGAGTAGGACACGACTGAAGTGACTTAGCAGCAGCAGTAGCAGGACTTTTAAGCATACCTTGAGGTAACATAGTCTACTGAAATCTTTTATGAGGCCCGATATGATTAGGATAAGGGAGAGAGAAAGTTAGTCTCTCTCAGTCTAAAGGGTGTAAAGGCATATTAAAAATCAATCTTTTGAATCAGTAATAATAATGTGTCAATTTTGAGGAATAGTAATGTGATCTCTGTTTACAATGCAGCCCCAGGTTTCAAAAAAAAATAACTTTTTTAAACTCTGTTAAGTGACACCATTTGTTATATTTCCTTTGTATAACAAAAATAGGATAGTTCCAAAAAGAGCAAGATTCTTCAATATGTTTCCATTTTAATTGTGTGTTTATACGTTCTTTAGTAGCTTGTAATTTTTCTTTCGTAAGGGGCCATTGTTTTGTCTAAATAGGCTCATAAATTTTCTCAGTTATTTTAATAACTGTTTTGTTTGTAAAATGAGCAGTGGCCACTAGGAAAAATGTGGAATGTATATCTGAGTTTGCCATTGCATAAGTAAGTCCCTTCCTATTAGATTAAGGGTTGCATCTATCACATAAGGTCTTAATGTTGTAGGTTGGCCTTTTGGTCTATCATATGTGAAGATTTGAATATTTTGATAAATTTATTGTACTTTGGCTTGAGAAATTCCTGCAATTTGGTAAGATACCTTTTGTAAAGGTCAGGATTTGGGCCAAAATAGTTTGTAAATGATAATATTAGACCCAGTGCTGAGGGTCCAGAAAATCTTTTACCATTAATTTTGATATTTATATTTGGTCGGACATATTTAAATAACAAAGATGTCCATAAGGATTGTTTTTGATCTGTATTACCAAATCTGCCTCTCCGTACATTAGTAGAGATGTTAATAGAGGTGTAAGGCAAAAGAAGTAATTGAGAAATTTTCCCCCCTTTTGAATTGCCATAGAATCTGAGCTGACATCATAATTT
Source organism: Odocoileus hemionus (assembly GCA_020976825.1). Lineage (NCBI taxonomy): Eukaryota > Metazoa > Chordata > Mammalia > Artiodactyla > Cervidae > Odocoileus > Odocoileus hemionus. The sequence goes on along the minus strand of JAJLRB010000833.1, from coordinate 76,036 downwards.
GAATTTCTCCTTTATAATTTGAATCAATTATTCCCCGCCGAATATTAAATTCTTTAGAAGCCAAATTAAATCAGCCCTGTAAAAGCCTGAAGTTTTGTGGGGGAAGGGGTCCAAAAACTCCAGTAGGTACTCTAGAAGGGACTGCTTAAGGGTAAAGAAAAACTCATTTAGGGCTGGTATATTAATGTCAACACTGCTTGACATTGACGGTTTGAGGGAAAAGATAGAATTTGCCCCTCTTTTTTGTCATAGGGGACCTGGGAGGTCCCCACTTTGGAGTTTCTTGGAATAGGTTTTCCTTCAATATCAAATTTAAATTTACTGTCTTTGACCCAGTGCATTCCTCTGTGGCAGCAATGGCAAATTTTTGGAGGCTTTTTATTAGCCTTCTTAGGGCAGTCCCTTTTTCAACGGTTTTTATCTCCACATGTAAAGCATCCTTCATTTCTCTTTTTAAAAGTTTGTAGCATTGTTTCAGCTAGTATTTGCATCTTTTAAATTATTGATCCTAGATTGTGACAAGCCTTTAAATAATCAATAATAATCCTAGTCTGACAAATTGCAGCTATAGCTCTTTGACATTTCTGATATGCATTTTCAGAAGCAAGTAATTTCTCTAGCTGTTTTTTTTGTTTCTTCGTTTGTTTGTTTCTTCGATTACAGTATGGGAAATAGCAGCATTTAGTCTAGCTTAAAAATTAATGTAACTTTTCATTAGGTTCCAACAAAGAGACTTTTGGAGTTGCGACTGTTGGCAGAGGAGAAGCATTTGGAGCAGCCAGGGCAGGGCTAGCAAGAAAATTTTTAGATATTTTGTGTTTGTTTTAATTGAGCCTTTTGTAAAGTTTTATCATTTAATTTATATGTTATAATAAGTGTTTTTTCTGTTGCTGAATATTGGAAGGGCTAGAATATACCTTTAAATGCAGAATTACAGCTTTAATAAGAGCGCATAGGGGCTAGAGATCGATTGGAATAGTTTTTCCTAGTTTGGCTGCTCATTTAACATTTTCTTTGACCCGGAGCCAAATTTATAAGTCAAAACTGCATTTATGAGGAAACTAAGAATTATGTTCAACTACTGTTTGAAGGCAAGCCTCTATTCATTGGCGTGAAACCAGAAGTCCTGAAATGTAAAGAAGTGTTGAAGTAAAGTAGAAAAATAATGGGGCTGGCCAGCTTTAAACCCAAGCCTTAGTATTTACAGACCTCAATAGGTCCATGAGTCACTCCACCTGATATACCACGTATACCAGTGTCCCTGTTCTTTGGCCACATTTGCTGGGGTCCTTTAATGGACCGGAACCTTGTGGTACGGAGTTGGGGATCAGAAAGTAAAAGAGAGAAGGAGGCTGATATCCCTTGGTTTACACAGAGGACCAATATTGTCCTTGACACAGGGCTTGCATCACTCACCAAGGTACCAGGCACCCTCTCGAGGGGTCTTAGAAGCCCGGGCAGAAAAGTGAGCACGACGGGTCTCCACGCTCCAGAGAGTCAGCCAGAAAAATAGAGAGAGAGAGAGAAAAAGAGAGAGAGAGAGAAAAAAAGACCCGGGGACCTAAGCTCTAATGAAGCAAAGGTGCTTTAATTATTTTTCTATGAGTATATACAGGCTGCAGTACAAGAAAATTTTTCAGGAATGATAGAGTTCAGCAAACCAAACAAACTGCAACGGTTACCAAGGGAACAAGGAGTAATGTTAGTCACAAGGTCAGGAGACAATCCATATCTCAAGAAAGGGGAAGGGGATTAAGCAGTTTTGTCTTAAAGGGAGGCTCTGCTGAATTTGGTGTTCCTCTGGACTTTGGACGGTGTTCTCGGGATTCTCTGTTTGTTTTTAAAGGAAGTCAAGCCACTTCTCCTGTTTGATGGGAAATTCGGGATGGCTCTGGAGGACATGCAGGGGAATCTGGACTCATCTCGAGTTGATTTGTGGAACACGGAGCCCTTTTGTGTTGCTGCGGTGACATCAGGGTCCCTCTAGACTTGTGACAGTGTTCTTGGGGACTCTCTGAAGTTCCATCCAGGAAGTCCAGACTCCTTTCATGTTTGATGGGGAAAAGGAATTGCTCTGCATGCAATGCAGGGGAATCGGGCCTCATCTGGCAGCGAGGGGGAAGTCTCGTGGTTTTTCTCGAGGTGCGGCGGGAACCTGGGGTATATTCTCGAGTTAGGACGTGGATGGCCCTTCAAAACTCGTGTTTATTCAGCGATGTCAGGACTCATGTCTAGTTGCCAGGGACACATCGGGATTCTCCTCGAGGCTTGGCAGGGCAATAGGGACCCCTCTTTAGTTGAGACTTTGGGCCCAGGTTCCCTTTCCAGGTTTTACAGGGATATTGGGATTCCTATCAATTTTCAATAGGATTCAGGCATCCTCTCCTTTGGAAGCATTGAACTCCAAGTTCCTTTCGAATTTTCAAAGGGATGTGAGGCCTCTGGTCGAGATGAGGCGGGGAACTAGTGCTTTCTCTAAAGTCTCCACAGGGGATTCAGACATCCCTTCACCTTGTGAAATGAAAGACGATCCTGCATTCAAATCACTGCAGGGAAATCCAGGCTTATTTCGAGTCAGGGCATCTCGGTGTCCATTCCACTTGGGGCAGCAAACTCAGGGTCTCTCTTACATTCCTATAGCTGAGAAACTCCTCGTCTTGAGGTGCTGTAGAAAGTTGGCATTCATGTGAGTCGAACCCATGGAATCATCTCTACTCTCGAGATGATTTGTGGTACACGGAGCTTTCCTCGAGTTGCTGTGCTGAACTTGGTGTTCCTCTAGAGTTGGGACGGTGTTCCCGGGTTATCTCCAGAGTTGATTAAGGAAAGACAAGCCACTTGTTGTGTTTGACGTTGACGGCAAAATGGCTCTGGATCTAATGCAGGGGATTCAGGCCTCATCTCGAGTTGATTTGAGGGTACAGGGAATGCTTTCATGCTGCTGTTGTGACTTCTGGGTCCCTCTATACTTGTGTCAGTGTTCTTGGGGACTCTCTGGAGTTCCATTAAGGAAGTCAAGGCTCCTTTCTTTTTGACGAGAAACACGAAATTACTCTACAATCTATGAATGGGAATCGAGCCTCTTCTCACAGCGCGGGGGAAGTTTCATGGTTTTTCTCGAGTTGCAGCAGGAACCTTGGGAATATTCTCGAGTTAAGATGGGGATGGCCCTTCAAAACTCGGGTTTGTTCAGCGACGTCAGGACTCCTGTCTAGTTGCTTGGAACACCTCGGTATTCTCGTCGAGGCTTGGCAGGGCATTAGGGATGCCTCTCGAGGTGACGCTTGAGACCCAGGTTCTCTTTCCAGTTGCCACAGGGATATTGGATTTCCTGTCAATTTTCAAGCGGACTCAGGCCTCGTCTCCTTTTGAAACATTGAACTCATTGAACTCGGGGTTCCTTTCGCGCTGTCAAAGGGATGTGAGGCATCCCGTCGAGATGAGGCGGCGAACTAGGGCTTTCTCTAGGGTCTCCACAGGGGATTCAGACATCCCTTCATCTTGTGAGATGAAAGACGAGCCTGCATTCAAGTCACTGCAGGGAAATCCGGCCTTATTTCGAGTCAGGGCACCTCGGTGTCCGTTCTTCTTGAGGCAGCAAACTCAGATTCCCCTCACATACCTACTGCTGAGAGATGCCTCATCTTAGGTGCTTGTGGAATGTCTTCATTCCTCTTGAGACGATGCCAGGGAATCCGCTCTCATCTTGAGATGATTTGGGGTACACGGAGCTTTTCTCGAGTTGTGGTGCTGAACTTGGTGTTCTTCTAGACTTTGGTTGTTGTTTTCGGGAATCTCTGGAGTTGCCTGTAAGGAAGTTAAACCCGTTGTCGTGTTTGATGGGGAATGTGGGATGGCTCTGGAGCCAATGCAGGGCAATCGGGCCTCATCTTGAGTTGATTTCAGGTACACGGATCTCTTTCGTGTTGCTGCGGTGACCTCAGGGCCCCTATAGACTTGTGACAGTGTTCTTCGGGATTCTCTGGTGTTCCATCCAGGAAGTCCAGGCTCCTTTGGTGTTTGATGTGAAACACGGATTGGCTCTGCATGCATTGCAGGGGAATGGAGCCTCATCCATTGGCTAGGGGGAAGTCTCATGGTTTTTCTTGAGTTGTTGCGGGAAACTGGTGTATATTCCTGAGTCAGGATGGGGATGGCCCTTCAAAACTCGTGTTCGTTCAGCGACGTCAGCACTCCTGTCTAGTTGCGAGGAACACATCAGAATTCTCCTCGAGGCTTGGCATGGCAATAGGCACGCCTCTTGAGGTGAGGAGGGAGTCCCAGGTTCCTTTCCAGGTGCCACAGGGATATTGGGATTTTATCAATTTTCAAGAGGAGTCAGGCATCGTGTTCTTTTGAAGCATTGAAATCCGTGTTCCTCTCGAGTTGTCAAAGGGATGTGAGGCCTCTTTTACAGATGAGGCGGGGAACCAGGGCTTTCTCTAGGGTCTCCACAGGGGATTCAGACATCCCTTCATCTTGTGAGATGAAAGACGAGCCTGCATTCAAGTCACTGCAGTCGAGATGATTTGTTACATTGAACTTTTCTCGATTTGATGTGCTAAACTTGATGTTCTTCTATACTTGAGATGGTGTTCTCGGGGAATCTCTGGAGTTTCCCAAAGGAAGTCAAGCCACTTGTCTTGTTTGATGGGGAACGCGGGATGGCTCTGGAGACAATGCAGGGGAATCTGGACTCATCTCGAGTTGATTGGGAACACAGAGCTCTTTCATGTTGCTGCGGTGACATCAGGGTCCCTCTAAACTTGTGACAGTGTTCTTGAGGACTCTCTGGAGTTCCATCCAGGAAGTCCAGGCTCCTTTCTGTTTGATGTGGGACACAAGGAATTGCTCTGCACCAATGCAGGGGAATTGGACCTCATCTGGCAGCGAGGGGGAAGTCTCGCCGTTTTTCTCGAGTTGCGGCGGGAACCTGGGGTATATTCTCGAGTTAGGACTTGGATGGCCCTTCAAAACTCGAGTTTGTTCAGCAAAGTCAGGACTCATGTCTAGTTGCGAGGGACACCTCGAGATTCTCATCGAGGCTTGGCAGGGCAATAGGGATGCCTCTTTAGGTGAGACTTGAGAACCAGGGTCCCTTTCAGTTCCCACAGTGATTGTCGGATTCCTATCAATTTTTAAGAGGAGTCAGGCTTGTTGTCCTTTTGACGCATTGAACTCCAAGTTCCTCTCGAATTTTCAAGGGATGTGAGGCCTCCTGTCGAGATGAGGCGGGGAACTAGGGCTTTCTCTAAAGTCTCCACAGGGGATTCACACATCCCTTCATCTTGGGAGATGAAAGACTAGCCTGCATTCAAGTCACTGGAGGGAAATCCGGCCATATTTCGAGTCACGGCATCTCGGTGTTCATTCCACTTGAGGCAGCAAACTCAGGGTCCCTCTCACATACCTATAGCTAAGAGAGGCCTCCTGTTCAGGTGCTTGTGGAAAGTTGCATTCCTCTTGAGTCAAAAATAGGGAATCAGCTCTCATCTCGAGATGATTTGGGGTACCCGAAGCTTTCCTTGAGTTGGTGTGCTGAACTTGGTGTTCCTCTGGACTATATTTTACTTTTCTATAGCAACCATGAAATATCTTGTATGTTAGCATTTTATAGATCATTGAACATATTTATCAAATCATATTATATTGTATATATATCCATTCCAGTACAAATATATATTTATATTTTAACAGCTAACAGCTCAAAATCTCTTCAGCTCTTCTGCAAGAAAATCCCCTTGTAAGAGTAAGCCAATGTTCAGCAATTAACGCTTTAAAATCCTAATTCATTTGGAAATGACCCAGCCATTCAACAAACTTCTACTACTTAGTTCAGCACAACTCCAGCAACCTAAGTCACTCTAATCCCAAGAGACCACTCCAGATTATAGAGAATAGATCATTTTATCAAAAATACAATTTTTTTAATAGAGCTTATCTAAAAGTTTTCATCTCATCTATATATATATATATATATATATATATATATATATATATAAATAGTTACCTTTTTTTGACAATCGTATCTTACCCCAAACCAAGGCATAACAAAAGTATTATATAATGTTGATGACTCAAGACATGTCCCTACTAGATTAACAAATAATTATATTGAAATCACATTCACAATTAAATAAACATTATACCCAACATTGAACACCCTTCAGTTCATGTAAAGCTGAATCCAAATAGAGCCCATTAACTCCACACTATATAAAAACAAAAACATACATTGAGACATAGATAATTTTAGATACATAGACATAGTTCCCCTTATGAAATTTAAAATATCTTTTTGTTTTATTTATTTATTTTGAGCTCCACCAATTTGCTCATTGCTGGAGTCCTAGATAGAGTGGGCTGTGTATCCCAAGGACATGATAAGAAGTTAACTTAAGGTTTTTTCTTAGGCCTATTTTTGTTTCCCAGGCAGAACTGGAGTTCCGAAAAAAAAAAAAAAATAAACAAGTTAACCTTTTCTTTACTACACGTGCATCAAGTACTTTTTTTGCAATTTCAATAAAGATTTTATTTTCATCAGTTTTCACTGGAGTCTAAAGAATATCATAGCCATTCAGTGTCAAAAATATCCTTTCTCCTTTTTGTAGCTATAGTATATTATTAATGATATATGCATGAGGGAATTTTTGTCACATAGGACGTAAAGCCTTGACTACAAAATTTTGACAAATGCTAGGACTATTATGGAGACGGCAATGGAACCCTATTTCAGTACTCTTGTCTGGAGAATCTCAGGGATAGGGGAGCCTGGTGGGCTGACATCTATGGGGTCGCATAGAGTAGGACACGACTGAAGTGACTTAGCAGCAGCAGTAGCAGGACTTTTAAGCATACCTTGAGGTAACATAGTCTACTGAAATCTTTTATGAGGCCCGATATGATTAGAAAAGGGAGAGAGAAAGTTAGTCTCTCCCGGTCTAAAGGGTGTAAAGGCATATTAAAAAATCAATCTTGTGAATCAGTAATAATAATGTGCCAATTTTGAGGAATAGTAATGGGATCTTCTGGTTACAATGCAGCCCCAGGTTTCAAAAAAGAATTAATATTTTTAAAATCTGTTAAGAGACACCATTTGTTATATTTTCTTTGTATAACAAAAATAGGAGAGTTCCAAAAAGAGCAAGATTCTTCAATATGTTTCCATTTTAATTGTGTGTTTATAAGTTCTTTAGTAGCTTGTAATTTTTCTTTCGTAAGGGGCCATTGCTTTGTCTAAATAGGCTCATAAATTTTCTCAGTTATTTTAATAACTGTTTTGTTTGTAAAATGAGCAGTGGCCCCTAGGAAAAATGTGGAATGTATATCTGAGTTTGCCATTGCATAAGTAAGTCCCTTCCTATTAGATTAAGGGGTGCATCTATCACATAAGGTCTTAATGTTGTAGGTTGGCCTTTTGGTCTATCATATGTGAAGATTTGAATATTTTGATAAATTTATTGTACTTTGGCTTGAGAAATTCCTGCAATTTGGCAAGAGACCTTTTGTATAGGTCAGGATTTGGGCCAAAATAGTTTGGAAATGATAATATTAGACCCATGCTGAGGGGTCCAGAAAATCTTTTACCATTAATTTTGATATTTTATTTTGGTCGGACATATTTAAATAACAATGATGTCCATAAGGATTGTTTTTGATCTGTATTACCAAATCTGCCTCTCCGTACATTAGTAGAGAAGTTAATAGAAGTGTAAGGCAAAAGAAGTAATTGAGAAATTTTGTCCCCCCTTTTTGAATTGCCATAGAATCTGAGCTGACATCATAATTTGAATTTCTCCTTTATAATTTGAATCAATTATTCCACGCCGAACAGAATTTCCTTTAGAAGCCAAATTAGATCAGCCCTGTAAAAGCCTGAAGGTTTGTGGGGGCAGGGGTCCAAAAACTCCAGTAGGTACTCTAGAAGGGACTGCTTAAGGGTAAAGGAAAAAATCATTTAGGGCTGGTATATTAATGGCAGCACTGCTGGACATTGAGGGTTTGAGGGAAAAGATAGAATTTGCCCCTCTTTTTTGTTGTAGGGGACCTGGGAGGTCCCCTCTTTGGAGTTTCTTGGAATAGGTTTTCCTTCAATATCAAATTTAAATTTACTGTCTTTGGCCCAGTGCATTCCTCTGTGGCAGCAAGGGCAAATTTTTGGAGGCTTTTATTAGCCTTCTTAGGGCAGTCCCTTTTTAAAACGTTTTTATCTCCACATGTAAAGCATCCTTCATTTCTCTTTTTTAAAGTTTGTAGCATTGTTTCAGCTAGTATTTGCATCTTTTAAGTTTTTGATCCTAGATTGTGACAAGCCTTTAAATAATCAATAATAATCCTAGTCTGTCTGCAAATTGCAGCTATAGCTCTTTGACATTTCTGATATGCATTCTCATAAGCAAGTAATTTCTCTAGCTGTTTTTTTTTTTTTGTTTCTTCTCCGATTACAGTATGGGAAATAGCAGCTTCTAGTCTAGCTTAAAAATTAATGTAACTTTTCATTAGGTTCCAACAAAGAGACTTTTGGAGTTGCGACTGTTGGCAGAGGAGAAGCATTTGGAGCAGCCAGGGCAGGGCTAGCAAGAAAATTTTGAGATATTTTTATTGTTTTAATTGAGCCTTTTGTAAAGTTTAATCATTTAATTTATATGTATATAATAAGTGTTTTGTCTGTTGCTGAATATTGGAAGGGCTAGAATATACCTTGAAATGGCAGAATTACAACTTTAATAAGAGCGCATAGGGGCTAGAGATCAATTGGAATAATTTTTCCTTCTTTGGCTGCTCATTTAACATTTTCTTTGACCCGGAGCCAAATTTATAAGTCAAAACTGCATTTATCAGGAAACTAAGGATTATGTTCAACTACTGTTTGAAGGCAAGCCTCTATTCATTGGCGTGAAACCAGAAGTCCCTGAAATGTAAAGAAGTGGTGAGCAAAGTAGAAAAATAATGGGGCTGGCCAGCCTTTTAACCCATGCCTTAGTATTTACAGACCTCAATAGGTCCATGAGTCACTCCACTCGATATACCACGTATACCAGTGTCCCTGTTCTTTGGCCACATTTGCTGGGGTCCTTTAATGGACCGGAACCTTGTGGTCCGGAGTTGGCGATCAGAAAGTAAAAGAGAGAAGGAGGCTGATATCCCTTGGTTTACACAGAGGACCAATATTGTCCTTGACACAGGGCTTGCATCACTCACCAAGGTACCAGGCGCCCTCTCGAGGGGGTCTTAGAAGCCCGGGCAGAAAAGTGAGCACGACGGGTCTCCACGCTCCAGAGAGTCAGCCAGAAAAAGATAGAGAGAGAGAGAAAAAAAGAGAGAGAGACAAAAAAAGACCCGGGGACCTAAGCTCTAATGGAGCAAAGGTGCTTTAATGATTTTTCTATGAGTATATACAGGCTGCAGTACAAGAAACTTCTTTCGGGAATGATAGAGTTCAGCAAACCAAACAAACTGCAACGGTTACCAAGGGAACAAGGAGTAATGTTAGTCACAAGGTCAGGAGACAATCCATATCTCAAGAAAGGGGAAGGGGACTAAGCAGTTTTGTCTTAAAGAGTTGCTCTGCTGAACTTGGTGTTCCTCTGGACTTTGGACGGTGTTCTCGGGGATTCTCTGTTGTTGTTTAAAGGAAGTCAAGCCACTTCTCGTGTTGGATGGGGAATTCGGGATGGCTCTGGAGCACATGCAGGGGAATCTGGACTCATCTCGAGTTGATTTGCAGAACACGGAGCCCTTTTGTGTTGTTGTGGTGACATCAGGGTCCCTCTAGACTTGTGACAGTGTTCTTGGTGACTCTCTCGAGTCCATCAGTGGAGTCAAGGCTCATTTCGCGTTTGATGGGGAACACGGAATTGCACTGCACGCAATGCAGTGTATCGGGCCTCATCTCGCGTTGAGGGGTTGTCTCTGGCTTTTCTGCAGTTGCGTCGGGAACCTGGTGTATATTCTCGAGTTATGACGGGGATGGCCCTTCAAAACTCGTGCTTGTTCAGTGACGTCAGAAATCCTGTCTAGTTTTGAGGGACAATTCAGGATACTCTTCCATGCTTGGCAGGGCAATAGGGGCGCCTATCGAGGTGAGGTTTGAGACCAAGAGTCCCTTTCCAGTTGCCACGGTGATATTGGGCTTCCTATCAATTTTCAAGAGGAATCAGGCATCGTCTCCTTTGCAAGCATTGAACTTCGTGATTCTCGAGTTGCCAAAGAGATGTGAGGACTGCTTTCGAGGTGAGTCGGTGAACGAGGGCTTTCTCTAGGGTCTCCACAGGGGATTCAGACATCCCTTCATCCTGTGAGATGAAAGACAAGCCTGCAATCAAGTCACTGCATGGAAATCGGCCTTATTTCGAGTAAGGGCACCTCGGTGTCCGTTCTTCTTGAGGCAGCAAACTCAGATACCGCTCACCTACCTACTGCTGAGAGATGCCTCATCTTAAGGTGCTTGTGGAATGTTTTCTTTCCTCTTGAGACAATGCCAGGGAATCCGCTCTCATTTCGAGATGATTTAGGGTACACGGAGCTTTTCTCGAGTTGCGGTGCTGAACTTGGTGTTCTTCTAGACGTTGCTTGTTGTTTTCCGGGAATCTCTGGAGTTGCCTAAAGGAAGTCAAGCCCCTTGTTGTGTTTGATGGGGAATGCGGGATGGCTCTGGAGCCAATGCAGGTCAATCGGGCCTCATCTTGAGTTGATTTCGGGTGCACGGATCTCTTTCTTGTTGCTGCAGTGGCCTCAGGGCCCCTCTAGGCATGTGAAAGTGTTCTTCGGGATTCTCTGGTGTTCCATCCAGGAAGTCCAGGCTCCTTTCGTGTTTGATGTGGAACATGGATTTGCTCTGCATGCATTGCAGGGGAATGGAGCCTCATCCGTTGGCGAGGGGGAAGTCTCATGGTTTTTCTTGAGTTGTTGTGGGAAAGTGGTGTATATTCCTGAATCAGGATGGGGATTTCCTTCAAAACTCGTGTTCGTTCAGCGACGTCATCACTCAGTCTAGTTGCGAGGGACATATCGGAAAACTCCTCAAGGCAGGCACGCATGGCAATAGGCAGGCCTCTGGAGGTGAGGAGGGAGTCCCAGGGTTCCTTTCCAGGTGCCACAGGGATAGTGGGATTCCTATCAATTTTCAAGAGGAGTCAGGCATCGTGTTCTTTTGAAGCATTGAAATCTGCATTCCTCTCGAGTTGTCAAAGGGATTTGAGGACACCTTGTCCAGATGAGGCTGGGGAACTAGGGCTTTCTCTAGGGTCTCCCTGGGGATTCAGACATCCCTTCATCTTGTGAGATGAAAGACGAGCCTGCATTCAAGTCACTGCAGGGAAATCCGGCCAAATTTCGAGTCAGGGCATCATCTCGGTGTTCATTCCAATTGAGGCAGCACACTCAGGGTCCCTCTTACAATCTTATAGCTGAGAGAAGTCTCCTCTTGAGGTGCTTGTGAAAAGCTGGCGTTCCTCTTTTGTCAAAGCCAGGTAATCTGCTCTCCTCTCGAGATGATTTGGGGTACATGGACATTTTCTCGATTTGATGTGCTAAACTTGATGTTCTTCTAGACTTGAGATGGTGTTCTTGGGGAATCTCTGGAGTTGCCTAAAGGAAGTCAAGCCACTTGTCTTTTTGATGGGGAATGAGGGATGGCTCTGCATCCAATGCAGGAGAATCTGGACTCATCTCGAGTTGATTTGGGGAACACGGAGCTTTTCCAAGTTGCTGCAATGACGTCAGAGTCACTCTACACTTGTGACAGTGTTGTTGGGGATTCTCTGGAGTTCCATCCAGGAAGTCCAGCTCCTTTCGTGTTTGATGTGGAACAATGAATTGCTCTGCACACAATGCAGGGGAATCGGACCTCATCTGGCGGCGAGGGGGAAGTCTTGCGTTTTTCCTCGAGTTGCGGCGGGAACCTGGGGTATATTCTCGAGTTAGGACTTGGATGGCCCTTCAAAAATTGTGTTTGTTCAGCAAAGTCAGGACTCATGTCTAGTTGCGAGGGACACCTCGAGATTCTCATCGAGGCTTCGCAGGGCAATAGGGATGCCTCTTTAGGTGAGACTTGAGTCCCAGTGTCCCTTTCAGTTCCCACAGTTATTGTCGGATTCCTATCAATTTTTTTTTTTTTATTTTTATTAGTTGGAGGCTAATTACTTTACATAATTGCAGTGGTTTTTGTCATACATTTAAATGAAAGAGGAATCAGGCTTGTTGTCCTTTTGACGCATTTAACTCCAAGTTCTTCTCGAATTTTCAAGGGGATGTGAGGCCTCCTGTAGAGATGAGGCGGGGAACTAGGGCTTTCTCTAAAGTCTCCACAGGGGATTCACACATCCCTTCATCTTGGGAGATGAAAGACTAGCCTGCATTCAAATCACTGCAGGGAAATCCGGTCATATTTCGAGTCACGGCATCTCGGTGTTCATTCCACTTGAGGCGGCAAACTCAGGGTCCCTCTCACATACCTATAGCTGAGAGAGGCCTCCAGTTCGGGTGCTTATGGAAAGTTAACATTCCTCTTGAGTCAAAAATACGGAATCAGCTCTCATCCTGAGATGATTTGGGATACCCGGAGCTTTTCTCGAGATGGTGTGCTGAACTTGGTGTTCCTCTGGACTATATTTTACTTTCTATAGCAACCATGATATATCTTGTATGTTAGCATTTTATAAATCATTAAACATATTTAGCATATCATATTATATTGTATATACATCCATTCTAATACAAATTTATATTTATATTCATTTACAGATCAAAATCTCTTCAGCTCTTCTGCAAGAAAAACCCCTTTTAAGAGTAAGCCAATGTTCAGCAATTAATGCTTTAAAATACAAATACATTTGGAAATGACCAGCCATTCAACAAACTTCTACTACTTAGTTCAGCACAACTCCAACAACCTAAGTCACTCTAATCCCAAGAGACAGCTCCAGATTATAGAGAATAGATCATTTTTACAAAAATACCATTCTTTTTAATAGAGTTAATCTGAAAGATTTCAACTCATCTGTATATTTGTGTGTGTGTGTGTGTGTGTGTGTGTGTATATATATATATATATATATATATATATATATATATATATATATATAAGAGTTAGCTTTTTGTTGACAATCTTATCTTACCCCAAACGAAGGCATAACAAAAGTATTATATAATGTTGATGACTCAAGACATGTCCCAACTAGATTATCAAATATTTATATTGAAATCTCATTCAGATTTAAATTAATTTATACCGAACATTGAACACCCTTCAGTTCATGTAAAGCTGAATCCAAATAGAGCTCATTAACTCCACACTATCTAAAAACAAAAACATACAGTGAGACATAGATAATTTTAGATACATAGCTATAGTTCTCCGTTGGAAATTTAAAATAACTTTTTGTTTTATTTATTTTGAGCTCCACCAATTTGCTCATTGCTGGAGTCCTAGAGAGATTGGGCTGTGTATCCAAAGGACATGATAAGAGTTAACTTAAGGTTTTTTCTTAGGCCTATTTTTGTTTCCCAGGCACAACTGGCGTTCCGAAAAAAAAAAAAAAAAAAAAACATTTTAACAAGTTAACCTTTCCTTTACTACACGTGCAACAAGAACTGGTTTTGCAATTTCAATAAAGATTTTATTTTCATTAGTTTTCACCCGTGTCTAAAGAATATTATAGCCATTCAGTGTCAAAAATATCCTTTCTCTTTTTGTAGCTATAATATATTATTAATGATATATGCATGATAGAATAGTTGTCCAATAGGAAGTAAAGCCTTGGCTACAAAATTTTGACAAATGCTAGGACTATTATGGAGATGGCAATGGAACCCTATTTCGATGTTCTTGTCTGGAAAATCCCAGGATATGGGAGCCTGGTGGGCTGACATCTTTGGGGTCGCCTAGAGTTGGACATGACTGAAGTGACTTAGCAGCAGAAGTAGCAGGACTTTTAAGCATACCTTGAGGTAATATAGTCTACTGAAATCTTTTATGAGGCCCGATATGATTAGTATAAAGGAGAGAGAAAGTTAATCTCTCCCGGTCTAAAGGGTGTAAAGGCTTATTAAAAAAGCAATCTTGTGAATCAGTAATAATAATGTGCCAATTTTGAGGAATAGTAAAGGGATATCTGGTTAAAATGCACCCATAGGTTTCATAAAAGAATTAACATTTTCAAACTCTGTTAAGAGACACCATTTGTTATATTTCCTTTGTATAAGAAAAATAGGAGAGTTCCAAAAAGAGCAAGGTTCTTCAATATGTTTCAATTTTAATTGTGTGTTTATAAGTTCTTTAGTAGCTTGTAATTGTTCTTTCATAAGGGGCCATTGCTTTGTCTAAATAGGCTCAAAAATTTTTCTCAATTATTTTAATAACTGTTTTGTTTGTAAAATGAGCAGTGGTCCCTAGGAAAAATGTGGAATGTATATCTGAGTTTGCCATTGTATAAGTAAGTCCCTTCCTATTAGGTTAAGGGGTGCATCTATCACATAAGTTCTTAATGTTGTAGGTTGGCTTTTGGTCTATCATATGTGTAGATTTGAATATTTTGATACTTTTTTTTGTATTTTGGCTTGAGGAATTCCTGCAATTTGACAAGAGACGTTTTGTATAGGTCAGGATTTGGGCCAAAATTGTTTGGGAAATGATAATAATATTAGATCCAGTGCTGATGGGACCAGAAAATCTTTTATCATTAATTTTGTTATTTACATTTGGTCAGACATATTTAAACAAAAATGATGTCCATAAGGATTTTTTTGATCTGTATTACCAAATCTGCCTCTCCATACATTAGTAGAGAAGTTAATAGAAGTGTAAGGCAAATGAAGTAATTGAGCAATATTGTCCCCCCATTTGAATTGCCATAGAATCTGAGCTGATATCATAATTTGAATTTTTCCTTTATAATTTGAATCAATTATTCCACGCTAAACACTATTTCCTTTAGAAGCCAAATTAGATCAGCCCTGTAAAATCCTGAAGTTTTGTGGGGGCAGGGGTCCAAAATGTCCAGTAGGTACTCTAGAAGGGACTGATTAAGGGTAAAGGAAAAAATCATTTAGGGCTGGTATATTCATGGCAGCACTGCTGGACGTTGAGGGTTTGAGGGTAAAGATAGAATTTGCCCCTCTTTTTTGTTGTAGGGGACCTGGGAGATCCCCTCTTTGGAGTTTCTTGGAACAGGTTTTCCTTCAGTATCAAATTTAAATTTATTGTCTTTGGCCCAGTGCTTTCCTCTGTGGCAGCAAGGGCAAATTTTTGGAAGCATTTTATTAGCTTCCTTAGGGCAGTCCCTATTTAAATGGTTTTTATCCCCACATGTGAATCATCCTTCATTTCTCTTTTTAAAAGGCAGTAGCATTGTTTCATCTAGTATTTGCATCTTTTAACTTTTTGATCCTAGATTGTGACAAGCCTTTAAATAATCAATAATAATCCTAGTCTGACAAATTGCAACTATAGCTTTTTGACATTTCTAATTTGCATTCTCATAAGCAAGTAATTTCTCTAGCTGTTTTTTTTTTTTTGTTGTTGTTGTTTGTTTCTTCTCTGATTTCAGTATGGGAAATAGCAGCCTGTAGTCTAGCTTAAAAATTAGTGTAAGTTTTCATTAGGTTCCAACAAAGAGACTTTTGGAATTGCGACTGTTGTCAGAAGAGAAACATTTGGAGAAGCCAGGGCAGGGCTAGCAAGACAATGTTGACATATTTTGTATTGTCTTAATTGAGAGTTTTGTAAAGTTTTATCACTTAATTTATATTTATATAATAAGTGTTTTGTCTGTTGCTGAATATTGGAAGGGCAAGAATGTACCTTGAAATGGCAGAATTACAGCTTTAATAAGAGCCCGTATGGGCTAGAGATCAATTGGAATATTTTTTCCTTCTGTGGCTGATCATTTAACATTTTCTTTGACCCGGTGACAAATTTATATGTCAAAACTGCATTTATCAGGAAATAAATGATTATATTCAGCTACTGTTTAAAGGCAAGCCTCTATTCATTGGCGTGAAACCAGAAGTCCCTGAAATGTAAATAAATGGTGAAGTAAGGTAGGAAAATATTGGGGCTGGCAAGCCTTTTATCCCAGGCCTTAGTACTTACCGACCTCAATAAGTCCATGAGTCACTCCACCCTATATGCCACGTATACCAGTGTCCCTGTTTCTTGGTGACATTTGCTGGGGTCCTTTAATGGACTGGAACCTTGTGGTACGGAGTTCGCGATCAGAAAGTAAAAGAGAGAAGGATGCTGATATCCCTTGGTTTATGCAGAGGACCAATATATTCCTTGACACAGGGCTTGCTTCATTCACCAAGGTACCAGGGGCCCTCTCGAGGGGGTCTTAGAAGCCCGGGCAGAAAAGTGAGTATGACGTGTCTCCACGCTCCAGAGGGTCAGCCAGAGAAAGATAGAGAGAGAGAGAAAATGAGAGAGAGAGACAAGAAAAGACCTGGGGACCTAAGCTCTGATGGAGCAAAGGTGCTTTAATGATTTTTCTACGAGTATATACAGGCTGCAGTTCAAGAAACTTCTTTCGGGAATGATAGAGTTCAGCAAACCAAACAAACTACAGCGTTTACCAAGGGAACAAGGGGTAATGTCAGTCACAAGGTCAGGAGACAATCCATATCTCAAGAAAGGGGAAGGGGACTAAGCAGTTTTGTCTTAAAGAGTTGATCTGCTGAACTTGGTGTTCCTCTGGACTTTGGACGGTGTTCTCGGGGATTGTCTGGTGTTGTTTAAAGGAAGACAAGCCACTTCTCGTGTTTGTTGGGGAATTCGGGATGGCTCTGGAGCACAATCCGGGGAATCCAGCTTCATTTCTAGTTGATTTGGTGTTCGGTGGTGCTCTTTAGTGTTACTGTGGTAACATCAGGGTCCCTCTAGATTTGTGACAGTGTTCTTGGGGACTCTCTCGAGTTCCATCAAGGAAGTCAAGGCTTGTTTCGCGTTTGATGGGGAACATGGAATTGCTCTGCATGCAATGCAGGGGATCGGGCCTCATCTCGCAGTAAGGGGGATGTCTCATATCTTTTCTGTTGTTGCGGTGGGAACCTGGTGTATATTCTCGAGTCATGACGGGGATGGCCCTTCAAAACTCGTGTTTGTTCAATGACGTCAGAACTCCTGTCTAGTTGTGCGGGGCAACTCGGGATACTCCTCGATGCTTGGCAGGGCAATAGGGGTGCCTATCGAGGTGAGGCAGGAAACCCAGGTTCTGTTTCCAGTTGCCACAGTGCTATTGGGATTCCTATCAATTTTCAAGAGGAATCAGGCATCGTCTCCTTTGGAAGCATTGAATTCCGCGATTCTCGAGTTGTCAAAGAGATGTGAGGCCTCCTGTCGAGGTGAGTCGGGAAACTAGGGCTTTTCTAGTGTCTCTACAGGGGATTCAGACATCCCTTCATCTTGTGAGATGAAAGACAAGCCTGCATTCAAGTCACTGCAGGGAAATCCGACCTTATTTTGAGTCAGGGCATCTCGGTGTCCATTCTTCTTGAGGCAGCAAACTCAGGATGTCTGTTACATTCTTATAGCTGAGAAACTCCTCGTCTTGAGGTGCTCTAGAAAGTTGGCATTCAAGTGAGTCAAACCCATGGAATCATCTCTAGTCTAGAGATGATTTGTGGTACACGGAGCTTTCCTCGCGTTGCTGTGCTGAACTTGGTGTTACTCCAGAGTTGGGACGGTGTTCCCGGGTTATCTCTGGAGTTGATTGAAGATATACAAGCCACTTGTCGTTTTTGATGTTGACGGTGGAATGGCTCTGGATCTAATGCAGGAGATTCAGGCCTCATCTCGAGATGATTTGAGGGTATATGGATTGCTTACATGCTGCTGTTGTGACTTCTGGGTCCCTCTATACGTGTGTCAGTGTTCTTGGGGACTCTCTGGAGTTCCATCAAGGAAGTCAAGGCTCTTTTCTTTTTGACGAGAAACATGAAATTACTGTGCAATCGATGAATGAGAATCGAGCCTCTTCTTGCAGCACGGGGAAGTTTCATGGTTTTTCTCGAGTTGCAGCAGGAACCTTGGGAATATTCTCGAGTTAAGACGGGGATGGCCCTTCAAAACTCGGGTTTGTTCAGCGACGTCTGGACTCCTGTCTAGTTGCGAGGGACACCTTGGTATTCTCCTCGATGCTTGGCAGGGCATTAGGGATGCCTTTCGAGGTGAGGCGTGAGACACAGGTTCCCTTTCCAGTTGCCACAGGGATATTGGAATTCCTGTCAATTTTCAAGCGGACTCAGGCATCATCTCCTTTTGAAACATTGAACTCATGGAACTCGGGGTTCCTTTCACGTTGTCAAAGGGATGTGATGCATCCCGTCAAGATGAGGCGGCAAACTAGGGCTTTCTCTAGGGTCTACACAGGGATTCAGACATCCCTTCATCTTGTGAGGTGAAAGACGAGCCTGCTTTCAAGTCACTGCATGTACATCTGGCCATATTTCGAGTCAGGGCATCTTGGTGTCCATTCCACTTGGGGCAGCAACCTCAGGGTCCCTCTCTCATTCCTATAGCTGAGAGAAGCCTCATCTTGAGGTGCCTGTGGAAAGTTAGCATTTCTCTTGTGTCAAAGACAGGGAATGAGCTCTCATCTCGAGATGATTTGGGATATACGGAGCTTTTCTCGAGTTGCTGTGAACTTGGTGTTCCTCTGGACTTGCAACGGTGTTCTCGGGGAATCTCTTGTGTTGCCTAAAGAAGTCAAGCCACATATTATGTTTGGTGGGGAACACGGAATTGCTCTGGAGACAATGATTGGAATCTGGCCTCACCTTGAGTTGATTTGGGGTACACGGAGCTCTTTCGTTTTACTGTGTTGAACTCAGTGTCCCCCCATACATATGACACTGTCCTTGGGGACTCTCTGGAGTTCCATCAAGGTAGTCAAGGCTTCTTTCGTATTTGATGGGAAACAAGGTATTGCTCTGCATGTAATGCAGGGGAATCGTCCATCATCTCGTGGCGAGGGGGGGAAGTCTCATTTGTTTTCTCGAGTTGAGGCGGGAACCTGGTGTATATTCTCTAGTTACTACGGGGATAGCTCTTCAAAATTCGTGCTAGTTAAGCGACATCAGGACTCCTGTCTAGTTGTGAGGGACACCCCGGTGTTTTCCTCAAAGCTTGGCAGGGCAATAGTGAGGCCTCTCGAGGTGAGGCAGGGGACGTAGGGTCCCTTTCCAGTTGCAACAAGGATACTGGGATTCCTGTCAATTTTCAAGAGGAGACAGTCATCGTGTCCTTTTGAAGAATTGAACTCCGTGCTCCTCTCGAGTTGTCCAAGGGATGTGAGGCCTCCTGTCCCGATGAGGCAGGGAATTAGTGCTTTCTCTAGGGGTCTCCACAGGGGAATCAGTCATCCCTTCATCTTGTGAGATGAAAGACAAGACTGCATTCAAGACACTGCAGGGAAATCTGGCCTTATTTCAAGGCAGAGCATCTCGGTGTCCATTCCACTTGAGGCAGCAAACTCAGCGTCCCTCTCACATACCTATAGCTGAGCCTAGACTCCTCGTGAGGTGCTTGTGAAACGTTGGCATTCCTCTTGAGTCGAAGCCAGGGAATCAGCTGTCATCTGGAGATGATTTTTTGTACACGGAGCTTTTCTTGAGTTGCTGTGCTGAAGTTGGTGTTCCTCCAGTCTTGGGACGTTGTTCTCAGGGAATGTCTGGAGTTGCCTAAAGAGGTCAAGCCACTTGTCGTGTGTGATGGGGGATGCAGGTTAGCTCTGAAGCCACGGCAGGGGAATTGGGCCTTATCTTGAATTGATTTGGGGTCCACAGAGCCCTTTCATCTGCTGCTTTGACTTCAGGGTCCCTCTAGACTTGTGACAGTGTTCTTGGGGACTCTCTGGAGTTCCATTAAGGAAGTCAAGGCTCCTTTCGTGTTTGATAGGGAACACAGCATTTCTCTGCACACAGTGCAGGTGATTCGGGCCTCATCTCATGGAGAGGGTGAAGTCTCATGGTTTTTCTCGAGTTGCGACGGGCACCTGGGGTATATTCTCGAGTTATGACTGGGATGGCCCTTCAAAACTCATGTTTTTTCAACAACGTCAGGACTCCTGTCTAGTTGTGAGGGACAACTCGGGATACTCTTTCAGGCTTGGCAGGGCCATAGGGACTCCTCTCGAGGTCAGGCGGGAGAACTAGGGTCTCTTTCCAGTTGCCACAGGTATACTGGGATTCCTGTCAATTTTCAAAAGGAGTCAGTCATCATCTCCTTTTGAAGCATTGAAATCACTGAACTCTGCCATCCTCTCGAGTTGTCAAAGGGATGTGAGACCTACTTTTGAAATGAGGCGGGGAATTAGGCCTTTCTCTAGGGTCTCCACAGGATTCAGACATCCCTTCATCTTGTGAGATGAAAGACGAGCCTGCCTTCAAGTCACTGCAGGGAAATCCGGCCTTATTTCGATTCAGAGCATCTCGGTGTCCATTCCAGTTGAGGCAGCAATCTCAGGGTATCTCTAACATACCTAGAGGTGAGAGAAGCCTTTTTGAGGTGTTTGTGAAAATTTGGCATTCCTCTTGAGTCGAAGCCAGGGAATCAGCTCTCATTTCGAGATGATTTGGGGTACACGGAGCATTTCTCATTTTGCTGTGCTGATGTTGGTGTTCCTCCAGGCTTGGGACGGTGTTTTCGGGAATCTCTGAAGTTGCCTAAAAGAAGTCGAGCCACTTGTCATGTTTGATGTGGAATGCAGGATGGCTCTGGAGCCAATGCTGGAGAATCGGGCCTCATCTGGCATTGATTTGGGGTACACAGAACTCTTTCATGTTGCTGCATTGACCTCAGGGTCCCGCGAGACATGTGACTGTGTTCTTCCGGACTCTCTGGAGTTCCATCAAGGAAGTCAAGGCTCCTTTCGTGCTCGATGGGGAACGCATAATTGCTCTGCATGCAATGCAGGGGAATTGGGCCTCATCTCGGGGCAAGGGGGAGTTTCATGGTTTTTCTCTTGTTGCGGCGGGAATTTGGGGTATATTCTCGAGTTACGATGGGGATGGCCCTTCAAAGCTCGATTTTATTCAGCGACGTCAGAACTCCTGTCTAGTTGCGAGGGACACCGCGGGATTCTCCTCGTGGCTTGGTTGGGCAATAGGGATGCCTTTCGAGGTGAGGCGGGAGAAGCAGAGTCCTATTCCAGGTGACACAGCGATACTGGGATACCTGTCATTTTTCAAGAGGAGTCAGGCATCCTCTCCTTTTGAAGCATTGAACTCCACGTTCCTTTCGCATTGTCAAAGGAATGTGAGGCATCCTGTCGAGATGAGGGGGGGAATTAGGGCTTTCTCTAGGGTCTACACAGGGGATTCAGACATCCCTTCATCTTGTGAGATGAATGACGAGCCTGCATTCAAATCACTGCAGCAAAATCCGGCCTTATTTCGAGTCAGGGCATCTCAGTGTCCATTCCACTTGGGGCAGCAATCTCAGGATCCCTCTCACATTCCTATAGCTGAGAGAAGCCTCCTCTTGAGGTGCTTGTGGAAAGTTAGCATTCCTCTTGATTCGAAGCCAGGGAATCAGCTCTCATCTCGAGATGATTTGTGGTACATGGAGCTTTCCTCCTGTTGCTGTGCTGAACTTGGTGTTCCTCTCGACTTGGGACGGTGTTCTTGGGGAATCTCTGGAGTCGCCTAAAGGAAGTCAAGCCACTTGTCGTATTTGATGGGGAACGCGGGATGACTCTGGAGCCAAGGCAGGGAATCGGGCCTCATCTCGAGTTGATTTGGGGTACACGCTTCTATTTCACATTGCTGTGGTGACTTCAGCATCCCTCTAGACTTGTGACACTGTTCCTGGGGAATCGCTGGAGTTCCATCAAGCAAGTCAAGTCTCCTCACGTGTTTGTTGGGGAACACGGAATTGCTTTGCACGCAATGCAGGGGAACCAGGCTTCATCTCGTGGCGAGAAGGAAGACTCATGGTTTTTCTCGAGTTGCAGCGGGAACCTGGGGTATATTCTCGAGTTACGGTGGGGATGGCCCTTAAAAACTCGTGTTTGTTCAGCGACTATGTCATATCCACACTGCGTGGATGACAACACAGCTCTCTATCTAACTTGAAACCCATTCTCTCTGCCATCACATACACTGTATATGTCATCACACCCACTCTGTCGAAGACATCACACCAACTATGTAAGACATCACAGGTGGCATATGTATGCCATCCTATGCACTATACAGGACATTATATCCACACTTTATGACAACAATCCTTAGTATTTATGACATCACATGCACTGTTTTCAAGACATCACATGCACTATATATGATATGTCATCTACTGTGTGATATCACATTCACTATATGTGTGACTTTTCACAATGACTGTTTCTATGACATCACACACACTACGTTTATGACATATCTACTTTATATGGCATCACACAGAGTGTTATGACAACACAACCATTGCGTGCTTCACAGCCACTGTGTCTGATATCACACCCACTGTATCTGTGTCATCACACCCAATGTATCAATTTTATCAAACCCAGTGTATGTATGACATCACCTCCACGATTTGTCTGAAATCATATGTAATACATATGACATCACAATCACTCTTTATGACATCACACCACTTTATTTATGACTTCAAGTCCACCATATATGACATCATATCCACTATATCTGACCTCACGTGCACTGTATCTGTGTCATCACACCCGCTCAATCGAATATCACAGCCAATATATGTATGATATCACATCCACTATATCTGTGACATCATATCCACTATATTTATGACATCATACCCAGTATATATGACATCACAACACTGTGTGTTGATGATACCACACACAGCATATGTATGTATGACAATATTTGCACTACAGATGACATCACATCCATGTTATCTAAGCAAACCACAGTATTTTTTATGTCACATCCACTTCAGGCATGACATCACACCCACTCTATCAGACATCGCATCCACTGTATCTTTGTCATGACAACCTCTCCAGGGATATCACAGCCACTTTTGTATGACAGCACACCCACTTTATGGGTGATATCTTATGCACTATATATAACATCACATCCACTGCTTATATCATCACAATACTGGACTTATGACAGCACAACCTCTATATATGCAACCACATGCAGTATGCAGGGAAACATATACACTACACATGTGACATCACAACCACTAATGTGTGTCATTACACCCACTGTATTGACAACATCATACCACTCTCTGTATGACATCACACCCGGCATATGTATAACATCTTTTGCACTATAGAAGACATCACACCCTCACTTTATGACATTACACCAACATTTTTAAGACATCACACCCAGTATATTTGAGATCATATCTACGGTATATCTGTCATCACATCCACTGTATTGATGATATCATACCATCTGTATTTATGAGATCTCATCGACTATGTATGATGACATCATATCCATTGTATAAAACATCATATTCACTCTATTTGTAGCATCGCAGAAACTGTATCTGTGTCTCACACACACTCTTTCCATCATATCACAACCTTGGTATGTATGACATCACACCAACTATATGTTTAACATCATATACACTATATAAGGCATCACATCCACATTTTATGAGATCACACCACATTACTTATGACAGCAAATGCACTGTACTCATGATATCACTCCCACTATCTGACATTGCATCCACTGTATCTGTGTCATCACAACCACTCTATTGATGATCTCTGGACAACTGTATATATGACATCACACCCAGTTTATGTATGACATCTTATGCACTATACATAACGTCACATCCACTCTTTATGATTTCACACCATTGTAGTCATCACATTACATCATCCACTGAATTCATGATATCAGACACACTATATATGACATCACACACACAGACAACACGATGTTATATCTGCCATCTCACCCACTATATCTGACACTGCATCCATTATATCTGGGTCATCAAACCCAGTGTATCAATTACACACCTCCACTCTCTGGATCACATCACACACACTATATGTATGACATCATATTCAGTATGCATGATATGGCATGAACTCTATGACATCAGACCCCTTATATGTATGACATCACATCCAGTATATTTATGACATCCTATCCAATATATATGATATCACACACACTGCTTTCATGACAACACAACGGCTATTCCTGACATCACACCCACTATATTTGACATCACACCCACTGTATCAGTGTCGTCACACCCGCTGTATCGATGACATCACAACAAGTATGGAAGTCATCACACTTGGCATACGTATGACATCATACACATTCTACAAGAAATCACATTCACAATTTATGACATCAATGCTCAGTATTTATGACATCACAACCACTGCATTCATGACATCAGATCTCCTATATATGACATTACATCCACGGTGAATGACATCTCATCCCCTACACCTATGATATCACACCCACTCTATGTGTGTCATCACACCCAATGTATCTACTTTATCAAAATCAGTGTACGTATGAGATCACAGCCACTATATATGTGTGACATCATATGCACTGCATATGACATCACATCCACTGTTTATGACGTCACACCACTTTATTTATGACATCACGTCCACTCTATCTGACATCACATCCACTATATCTGACCTCACGTCCACTGTATACGTGTCATCACACTCACCCTATCGATGATATCACAGCCAATATATGTATGATATCACATCCAGTATACGTGTGACATCATATCCACTATATTTATGCCATGATACACACTATGTATGACATCACAACACTGTGTGTTGATGACACCACACCTAGGCATATGTGTGACATCATTTGCACTACAGAAGACGTCACATATACTCTATTACAGCAAACCACAGTATTTTTGACATCACATCCACTTCAGGCATGACATCACACCCACTGTATTTTTGTCATGACAATTTCTTCACTGATATCACACCCACTTTTGTATGCCATCAAACCAACAATATGCATGATATCATATGCACTATATATAACATCACATCCACACCTTGAGTCTTCAGACTACTGTACTTATGACATCACAACCTCTATATATGAAACTACATCCAGTATATAGGGCAACATATACACTACACATGTGACATCACAACCACTAATCTGTGTCATCACAACGACTGTATTGACAACATCACAACCACTCGTTGTATTACATCACACTCGCCATAGATATGGCAACTTGGCACTATAAACAACATCACATCCTCACTTTATGACATTAAAACCACCAGTTTATGGCATCACGAGATGGTATTCATGACATCACATCCACTCTATTCATGAAATCACACGCATTATATATGACATCACATACACTATACTTGTGACATCACAGCCACTGTATCCATAACAACACACCTACTATGTTTATGACATCATACTCAGTATATATGACATCTCACATGGTGTATGAATGACAACACAACCACTGTATCCGACATCACACCCACTATATCGGTGTAATAACACTTACTTGAATGATTATATTACACCCTATGTCCGTGTGAAATCACATCCACTGCATGTATGACACTATAGGCACTTTATATGAAATCAAATTCACTCTTGATGTCATCATACCATTGTTTGTCTGTCATGGCACCCACTATGTTTATGACATCATATCCACTGTATATGATCTCACTCACACTGCGTTTATGACAACACAAGCTCTCTATCTGTCTTGAAATCCGTTATAACTGCCATCACATCCATTGTGTATGTCATCAAACCCACTTTGTGGACGACATCACACCAACTATGTAAGAGTTCACAGGTGGCATATGTATGCCATCATATGCACTACACATGACATCATATCCACACTTTATGACAACAATCCTTAGTATTTATGACATCACATGCACTCTATTCACGACATCACACGCACTATATACGATATTACATGTCATCTACTGTGTATGATATCACATTCACTATATATGTGACATCACACAATGACTCTATCTATGACATCACACAATCCATGCTTATGACATAAACACTTTATATGGCATCACACAGCAGTCTTATAACAACAACCATTGTGTAACTTCACAGCCACTATGTCTGACATCACACGCATTGTATCTGTGTCAACACACGCAATGTACCAATTTCATCTAACCCAGTGTATGTATGATATCACAGCAACTATATGTATGACATCATACGTACTACATATGACATCACATCCACTCTTTATGACCTCACACTACTTTGTTTATGACATCAAGTCCACTATACCTGACATCACATAAACTATATCTGACCTCACGTCCACTGTATCTGTGTTATCACACCCCTACCATTGATATCACAGCCACTCTATATCATATCACATCACAGTATACGTGTGACTTCCTATCCACTCTCTTTATTGCAGCATACCCATAATGTATGACATCACAACACTGTGTGTTGATGACACCACGCTCGCATACATGTATGACATCATTTGCACTTCAGATGACATCATATCCATGCTCTCTAAGCAAAAACACATTTTGCACTGTAGAAGACATCACACCCTCACTTTATGACATCACACCAACATTTTTAAGACATCACACCCAGCATATTTGACATCATATCCACGGTATCTCTGTCATCACATCCACTGTATTGATGATATCATACCATCTGTATTTATGAGATCTCATCGACTATATATGACGACATCATATCCATTGTATAAAACATCATATTCACTCTATTTGTAGCATCGCATAAACTGTATCTGTGTCTCAAACACACTCTTTCCATCTATCACAACCTTGGTATATATGACATCACACCAACTATATGTTTAACTTTATATACACTATATAAGGCATCACATCCACATTTTATGATATGACACCACATTACTTATGACAGCAAATGCACTGTACTCATTATATTAGTCCCATTATCTGACATTGCATCCACTCTATCTGTGTCATCACAACCACTCTATTAATGATTTCTGAACAACTGTATATGTGACATCACACCCAGTTTATGTTTGACATCTTATGCACTATACATAACGTCACATCCACTCTGTATGATTTCACAACATTGTCGTCATCACATTTCTTCAACTGAATTCATGATATAACACACACTATATATGACATCACACACAGTACAACACCATGTTATATCTGCCATCTCACCCACTATATCTGACACTGCATCCATTAGATCAATTACGCCACATCCACTCTCTGGATCACATCACACACACTATATGTATGACATCATATTCAGTATGCATGACATGGCATGAACTCTATGACATCAGACCCCTCTATGTATGACATCACATCCAGTATATTTATGACATCACATCCAATATATATGATATCACACACACTGCTTTCATGACAACAAAACGGCTATTCCTGACATCTCACCCACTCTATTTGACATCACACCCACTGTATCAGTGTCGTCACACCTGCTGTATCAATGGCATCACAACAAGTATGGGAGTCATCACACTTGGCATACGTATGACATCATACACATTCTTCAAGAAATCACAATCACAATTTATGACATCAATGCCCAGTATTTATGACATCACAAACACTGCATTCATGAAATCAGATCTCCTCTATATGACATTACATCCACGGTGAATGACATCTCATCCCCTACACCTATGATATCACACTAAATTTATGTGTGTCATCACACCCTATGTATCTACTTTATCAAAACCAGTGTATGTATGACTTCACAGCCACTATATGTGTGATATCATATGCACTGCATATGATATCACGTCCAATTTTTATGACGTCACACCAATTTATTTATGACACCACGTCCACTCTATCTCTCATCACATCCACTATATCTGACCTCACGTCCACTATATACATGTCATCACACTCACTCTATCGATGATATCACAGCCAATATATGTATGAAATCACATCCAGTATACGTGTGACATCATATCCACTATATTTATGCCATGATACACATTCTGTGTGACATCACAACAAAGTGTGTTGATGACACCACACTAGGCATAAGTGTGACATCATTTGCACTACAGAAGACGTCACATATACTCTTTTACAGCAAACCACAGTAATTTTGACATCAAATCCACATCAGGCATGACATCACACTCACTGTATCTTTGTCATGACATCTTCTTCACTGATATCACACCCACTATTATAGGTCATCAAAGCAACCGTATGTGTGACATCATGTGCACTATATATAACATCACATCCACACCTTGAGTCTTCACACTACTGTAATTATGACATCACAAACTCTATATATGAAACTACATCCAGTATGTAGGGCAACATATACACTACACACGTGGCATCACAACCACTAATCTGTGACATCACAACCACTAATCTGTTTCATCACAACGACTCTATTAACAACATCACACCCACTCGTTGTATTACATCACACTCGCCATATATATGGCAACTTGGCACTATACACGACATCACATCCTCACCTTATGACATTAAAACCACCGGTTTATGGCATCACGAGACGGTATTCATGACATCACATCCACTCTCTTCATGAAATCACACTCACTGTATATGACGTCACAAACACTATACTTGTGACATCACAGCCACTATATCTATAACAACACACCTACTATGCTTATGACATCATACTCAGTGTATATGACACTTCACATGGTGTATGTATGAAAACACAACCACTGTATCCAACATCACATCTACTGTATCTCTGTAATCACACCAACTTGATTGATGGTATGATACCCTATGTATGTATGAAATCACACCCACAGCAAGTAGGACACAATAGGTACTGTATGTGTCATTACATGCACTCTTGATGACATCATATCTTTGTTTGTAAGACATGGCAACCACTATGTTTATGATATCATATCCACTCTATATGATCTCACCCACACTGTGTAGATGACAAAACAACTTCCATATCTGACTTGAAACCCATTCTCTCTGCCATCACACCCATTGTATATGTCATCACACACACTCTGTCGAAGACATCACATAAAATATGGAAGTGTTCACAAATGGCATTTATATGCCATCCTATGCACTATTCATGACATCATATCCACACTATATGGCAACAATCCTTAGGATTTATGACATCACATGCACTCGACTCATGACATCACACGCACTACATATGACATGTCGTCTACTGTGTGTGACAGCACATTCACTATATGTGTGATTTCTCACAATGACTGTTTCAATGACATCACACGCACTATGTGTATGACATATCTACTTTATATGGCATCAAACAGAGTGTTATGACAACAAAACCATTGCGTGATTCAGAGCAACTGGGTTTGATATCCCACCCATTGTATCTCTGTCATCACACCCAATGTGTCAATTTTATCAAACCCAGTGTATATAGGACATCACGTCCACGATTTTTCTGAAATCATATGTAATACATATGACATCGCAATCACTCTATATGACATCACACCACTTTATTTATGACTTCAAGCCCACCATATATGACATCATATCCACTATATCTGACCGCACGTGCACTGTATCTGTGTCATCACACCCGCTCTATCGAATATCACAGCCAATATATGGATGATATCACATCCACTATATCTGTGACATCATATCCACTATATTGATGACATCATACCCAGGATATATGACATCCAACACTCTGTGTTGATCATACCACACTCAGCATATGTATGACAATATTTGCACTACAGATGACATCACATCCATGCTATCTATGCAAACCACAATATTTTTGATGTCATATGCACTTCAGGCATGACATCACAACCGCTCTATCAGACATCGCATCCACTGTATCTTTGTCATCACAACCTCTCCAGGGATATCAAGCCACTTTGGTATGACATCACACCCACTCTATGCGTGGTATCAATCGCACTATATATAACATCATATCCACTGCATATATCATCACAATACTCGACTTATGACAGCACAACCTCTATATATGCAACCACATCCAGTATGCCGGGAAACATATACACTACACATGTGACATCACAACCACTAATGTGTGCCATGACACCCACCTTATTGACAACATCACACCCACTCTCTGTTTGACATCACACCGGGCATATGTGTAACCTCTTTTGCACTATAGAAGACATCTCACCCTCACTTTATGATATCACACCAACATTTTTAACACATCACACCCAGCATATTTGACATCATATCCACGGTATCTCTGTCATCACATCCCCTGTATTGATGATATCATACCATGTGTATTTATGAGATCTCATCGACTATATATGACGACATCATATCCATTGTATAAAACATCATATTCACTCTATTTGTAGCATCGCAGAAATTGTATCTGTGTCCCAAACACACTCTTTCCATCTATCACAACCATGGTATGTATGACATCACCCCAACTATATGTTTAACATTTTAAACACTATGTAAGGCATCACATCCACATTTTATGAGATCACACCACATTACTTAAGAGAGCAAATGCACTGTACTTATGATATTACTCCCATTATCTGACATTGCATCCACTGTATTTGTGACATCACAACCACTCTGTTGATGATCTCTGAACAACTGTATATGTGACATCACACCCAGTTTATATATGACATCATATGCACTATACATAACGTCACATCCACTCTGTATGATTTCACACCATTGTCGTCATCACATTACATCCACAGAATTGATGATATCTCACACACTATATATGACATCACACACAAGAAAACACGGTGTTATATCTGCCATCTCATCCACTATATCTGACACTGCATCCATTGGATCTGTGTCATCAAACCAGTGTATCAATTACACCACATCCACCCTCTGGATCACATCACACACACTATATGTGTGACATCATATTCAGTATGCATGACATGACATGAATTCTATGACATCAGACCCCTATATGTATGACATCACATCCAGTAAACTTATGACATCACATCCAATACATATGATATCACACACACTGCTTTCATGACAACACAACGGCTTTTCCTGACATCACACCCACTATATTTGACATCACAACCACTGTATCAGTGTCGTCACACCCCCTCTATCGATGACATCACAACAAGTATGGAAGTCATCACACTTGGCATACGTATGACATCATCCACATTCTACAAGAAATCACATTCACAATTTATGACATCAAGGCTCAGTATTTATGACATCACAACCACTGAATTCATGACATCAGATTTCCTATATATGACATTACATCCACGGTGTATGACATCTCATCCCCTACACCTATGATATCACTCCTACTTTATGTGTGTCATCCCACCCAATATATCTACTTTATCAAAACCAGTGTATGTATGGCATCACAGCCACTATATATGTGACATCATATGGACTGCATGTGACATCACAGCCACTTTTTATGACGTCACGCCACTTTATTTATGACATCACGTCGACTCTATCTGACATCACATCCACTATATCTGACCTCACGGCCACTGTATACGTCTCATCACATTCACCCTATCGATGATATCACAGCCAATATATGTATGATGTCACATCCAGTATACGTGTCATATCATATCCACTATATTTATGCCATGATACACATTATGTATGACATCACAACACTGTTTGTTGATGACACCACACTAGGCATATGTGTGACATTATTTGCACTACAGAAGATGTCACATATAATCTATTACAGCAAACCACAGTATTTTTTTACATCACAACCACTTCAGGCATCACCTCACACTCACTGTGTCTTGTCATGCCAATTTCTTCACTTATATCACACCCAATTTTTATGCCATTAAACCAACCATATGCGTGACATCATATGCACTATATATAACATCATATTCACATCTTGAGTCTTCAGACTACTGTACTTATGACATCACAACCTCTATATATGAAACTACATCCAGTATATAGGGCAACATATACACAACACATGTGACATCACAAACACTAATCTGTGTCAGCTCAACGGCTGTATTGACAACATCACACCCACTCGTTGTATTACATCACACTCGCCATATATATGGCAACTTGGCACTATACACGACACCACATCCTCACATTATGACATTAAAACCACCGGTTTATGGCACCACAAGACGGTATTCATGACATCACCTCCACTTTACTCATGAAATCACACGCACTGTATATGACATCACATACACTCTACTTGTGACATCACAGCCACTGTATCTATAACAACACACCTTCTATGTTTATGACATCATACTCAGTGTATATGACATTTCATATGCTGTATGAATGACAACACAACCGCTGTATCCGAAGTAACAGCTACTGTATCTGTGTAATCACACCAACATGATTAATGGTATGAAACCCTATGTATGTATGAAATCACACCCACAGCATATAGAACACAATAGGCACTGTATATGACATTACATGCACTCTTCAAGATATCATATCGTTGTTTTTAAGTCATGGCAACCACTATGTATGCGACATCATATCCTCTATATATGATCGCACCCACACTGTATAGATGACAACACAAGTTCTATATCTGACTTGAAACCCATTCTCTCTGCCATCACACCCACTCTATATGTCATCACACCCACTATGTCAAAGACATCACATCAACTATGTAAGAGTTCACAGGTGGCATATATATGCCATCCTTTGCACTATACATAACATCATATCCACACTTTATGACAACAATCCTTAGTATTTATGACATCACATGCACTCTACTCATGACATCACATGCACTACATATGACATGTCGTCTACTCTGTGTGACAGCACATTCAATATATGTGAGAATTCTGACAATGACTGTTTCAATGACATACACACACTCTATTTATGACATACCTACTTTATTTGGCATTACATAGAGTGTTATGGCAACACAGATATTGCGTGCTTCACAGCCACGGTGTCTGATATCACACCCACTGTATCTGTGTCATCACACCCAATGTATCAATTTTATCAAACCCAGTGTTTGTATGACATCAACTCCATGATTTGTCTGAAATCATAGATAAGACATATGACATCACAATCACTCTTTATGACATCACAGCACTTTATTTATGACTTCAAATCCACCATAATATGACATCATATCCACTATATCTTACCTCACGTGCAGTGTATCTCTGTCATCACACACGCTCTATTGAATATCACAGTCAGTATATCTATGATATCACATCCACTATATTTGTGA
The DNA here is from genome assembly GCA_020976825.1 of Odocoileus hemionus. Classification (NCBI taxonomy): domain Eukaryota; kingdom Metazoa; phylum Chordata; class Mammalia; order Artiodactyla; family Cervidae; genus Odocoileus; species Odocoileus hemionus. The sequence goes on along the minus strand of JAJLRB010000833.1, from coordinate 42,739 downwards.
CATTAAATCCACTATATTTATAACATCATACCCAGTATATATGACATCACAACACTGTGTGTTGATGATACCACACTCAGCATATGTATCACAATATTAGCACTACCGATGACATCACATCCATGCTATCTAAGCAAACCACAATATTTTTTATGTTACATTCACTTCAGGCATGACATCACACCCACTCTATCAGACGTCGCATCCACTGTATCGGGGTCATCACAACCTCTCCAGGGATATCACAGCCACTTTTGTGTGACATCACACCCACTATATGCGTGATATCATACGCAATATATATAACATCACATCCACTGCTTATATCATCACAATACTGTACTTATGGCAGCACAACCACTATATATGCAAGCACATCCATCATGCAGGGAAACATTTACACTACACATGTGACATCACAACCACTAATGTGTGTCATTACACCCACGGTATTGACAACATCACACCCACTCTCTGTATGACATCACACCCGGCATATGTATAACATCTTTTGCACTATAGAAGACATCACACCCTCAATTTATGATATCACACCAACATTTTCAAGACATCACACCCAGCATATTTGACATCATATACACGGTATCTCTGTCATCATATCCACCGTAACGATGATATCATACCACCTTTATTTATGAGATCTTATCCACTATATATGATGATATTTTATCCGTTGTATAAAACATCATATTCACTCTATTTATAGCATTGGACAAAGTGTATCTGCGTTTCACACACACACTTTCCATCACATCACAACCTTGGTATGTTTGACATCACACCAACTATATGTTTAACATCGTATACACTTTATAAGGCATCACATCCACATTTTATGAGATCACACCACATTACTTATGACAGCAAATGCACTGTACTCATGATATTACTCCCACACTCTGACATTGTATCCACTGTATCTGCGCCATCAAATTCACTCTATTGATAATCCCTGCACAACTGTATATATGACATCACACCCTGTTTATATATGACATCTTATTCACTATTCATAACCTCACATACACTATTTATAATTTCACGCCATTTACGTAATCACATTGCATCCACTGAATACATGATATCACACACACTATATATGACATCACACACAAGAAAACACGGTGTTATATCTGCCATCTCATCCACTATATCTGACACTGCATCCATTGGATCTGTGTCATCAAAAAAGTGTATCAATTACACCACATCCACTCTCTGGATCACATCACACACACTATATGTGTGACATCATATTCAGTATGCATGACATGACATGAATTCTATGACATCAGACCCCTATATGTATGACATCACATCCAGTAAACTTATGACATCACATCCAATACATATGATATCACACACACTGCTTTCATGACAACACAACGGCTTTTCCTGACATCACACCCACTATATTTGACATCACAACCACTGTATCAGTGTCGTCACACCCCCTCTATCGATGACATCACAACAAGTATGGAAGTCATCACACTTGGCATACGCATGACATCATCCACATTCTACAAAAATCACATTCACAATTTATGACATCAAGGCTCAGTATTTATGACATCACAACCACTGCATTCATGACATCAGATTTCCTATATATGACATTACATCCACGGTGTATGACATCTCATCCCCTACACCTATGATATCACTCCTACTTTATGTGTGTCATCCCACCCAATATATCTACTTTATCAAAACCAGTGTATGTATGGCATCACAGCCACTATATATGTGACATCATATGGACTGCATGTGACATCATAGCCACTTTTTATGACGTCACGCCACTTTATTTATGACATCACGTCGACTCTATCTGACATCACATCCACTATATCTGACCTCACGGCCACTGTATACGTCTCATCACATTCACCCTATCGATGATATCACAGCCAATATATGTATGATGTCACATCCAGTATACGTGTCATATCATATCCACTATATTTATGCCATGATACACATTATGTATGACATCACAACACTGTTTGTTGATGACACCACACTAGGCATATGTGTGACATTATTTGCACTACAGAAGATGTCACATATAATCTATTACAGCAAACCACAGTATTTTTTTACATCACAACCACGTCAGGCATCACCTCACACTCACTGTGTCTTTGTCATGCCAATTTCTTCACTTATATCACACCCAATTTTTATGCCATTAAACCAACCATATGCGTGACATCATATGCACTATATATAACATCATATTCACATCTTGAGTCTTCAGACTACTGTACTTATGACATCACAACCTCTATATATGAAACTACATCCAGTATATAGGGCAACATATACACAACACATGTGACATCACAAACACTAATCTGTGTCAGCTCAATGGCTGTATTGACAACATCACACCCACTCGTTGTATTACATCACACTCGCCATATATATGGCAACTTGGCACTATACACGACACCACATCCTCACATTATGACATTAAAACCACCGGTTTATGGCACCACGAGACGGTATTCATGACATCACCTCCACTCTACTCATGAAATCACACGCACTGTATATGACATCACATACACTCTACTTGTGACATCACAGCCACTGTATCTATAACAACACACCTTCTATGTTTATGACATCATACTCAGTGTATATGACATTTCATATGCTGTATGAATGACAACACAACCACTGTATCCGAAGTAACAGCTACTGTATCTGTGTAATCACACCAACATGATTGATGGTATGAAACCCTATGTATGTATGAAATCACACCCACAGCATATAGGACACAATAGGCACTGTATATGACATTACATGCACTCTTCAAGATATCATATCGTTGTTTTTACGTCATGGCAACCACTATGTATACGACATCATATCCTCTGTATATGATCGCACCCACACTGTATAGATGACAACACAAGTTCTATATCTGACTTGAAACTCATTCTCTCTGCCATCACACCCACTCTATATGTCATCACACCCACTATGTCAAAGACATCACATCAACTATGTAAGAGTTCACAGGTGGCATATATATGCCATCCTTTGCACTATACATAACATCATATCCACACTTTATGACAACAATCCTTAGTATTTATGACATCACATGCACTCTACTCATGACATCACATGCACTACATATGACATGTCGTCTACTCTGTGTGACAGCACATTCAATATATGTGAGAATTCTGACAATGACTGTTTCGATGACATACACACACTCTATTTATGACATACCTACTTTATTTGGCATTACATAGAGTGTTATGGCAACACAGATATTGCGTGCTTCACAGCCACGGTGTCTGATATCACACCCACTGTATCTGTGTCATCACACCCAATGTATCAATTTTATCAAACCCAGTGTTTGTATGACATCAACTCCATGATTTGTCTGAAATCATAGGTAAGACTTATGACATAACAATCACTCTTTATGATATCACAGCACTTTATTTATGACTCCAATTCCACCATAATTTGACATCATATCCACTACATCTGACCTCACTTTCACTGTATCTGTGTCATCACACGCGCTCTATTGAAAATCACAACCAGTATATGTATGATGTCACATCCACTATATTTTTGACATCAAATCCACTATATTTATAACATCATACCCAGTATATATGACATCACAAAACTGTGTGTTGATGATACCACACTCAGCATATTTATGACAATATTAGCACTACCGATGACATCACATCCATGTTATCTAAGCAAACCACAGTATTTTTTATGTCACTTCCACTTCAGGCATGTCATCACACCCACTCTATCAGACGTCGCATCCACTGTATCGTGGTCATCACAACCTCTCCAGGGATACAACAGCCACTTTTGTTTAACATGACACCCACTATATGCGTGATATCATACGCAATATATATAACATCATATCCACTGCTTATATCATCACAATACTGGACTTATGACAGCACAACCACTATATATGCAAGCGCATCCAGCATGCAGGGAAACATTTACACTACACATGTGACATCACAACCACTAATGTGTGTCATTACACCCACTGTATTGACAACATCACACCCACTCTCTGTATGACACCACACCCGGCATATGTATAACATCTTTTGCACTATAGAAGACATCACACCCTAAATTTATGACATCACACCACCATTTTCAAGACATCACACCGAGCATATTTGACATCATATCCACCGTATCTCTGTCATCACATCCACTGTATTGATGATATCATACCATCTGTATTTATGAGATCTCATTCACTATATATGACGATATCTTATCCATTGTATAAAACATCATATTCACTCTATTTATAGCATTGCAGAAACTGTATCTGCGTTTCACACACACATTTTCCATCACATCACAACCTTGGTATGTATGACATCACACCAACTATATGTTTAACACCGTATACACTTTATAAGGCATCACATCTACATTTTATGAGATCACACCACATTACTTATGACAGCAAATGCACTGTTCTCAAGATATTACTCCCACTATCTGACATTGTATCCACTGTATCTGTGCCATCAAATTCACTCTATTGATGATCCCTGCACATCTGTATATATGACATAACACCCTGTTTATATATGACATCTTATGCACTATTCATAACGTTACCTACACTCTATGATTTCTCACCATTTTAGTCATCACATTACATCCACTGAATACATCATATCACACACATTATATATGACATTACACACAAGAAAACACGATGTTATATCTGCCATCTCATCCACTATATTTGACACTGCACCCATTGGATCTGTGTCAAAAAACCAGTGTAGAAGTTACACCACATCCACTCTCTGGATTACATTACACACACTATATGTGTGACATCATATTCAGTTTGCATGACATGGCATGAATTCTATGACATCAGACACTTATATGTATGACATCACATCCACTAAAATTATGACATGGTATTCAATATATATGATATCACACACACTGCTTTCATGACAACACAACGGCTATTCCTGACATCACACCCACTATATTTGACATCACAACCACTGTATCAGTGTCGTCTCACCCCCTGTATCGATGACATCACAACAAGTATGGAAATCCTCACACTTGGCATACGTATGACATCACCACATTCTACAAGAAATCACATTTACAATTTATGACATCAAGGCTCAGTATTTATGACATCACAACCACTGCATTCATGACATCTGATTTCCTATATATGACATTATATCCACGGTGAATGACATCTCATCCCCTACACCTATGATATCACTCCTACTTTATGTGTGTCATCCCACCAAATATATCTACTTTATCAAAACCAGTGTATGCATGGCATCACAGTCACTATATATGTGACATCATATGCAGTGCCTGTGACATCACAGCCACTTGTTATGACGTCACGACACTTTATTTATGACATCACGTCCACTCTATCTGACATCACATCCACTATATCTGACCTCACGGCCACTGTATACGTGTCATCACACTCACCCTATTGATGATATCACAGCCAATATATGTATGATATCACATCCAGTATACGTGTGACATCAAATCCACTATATTTATGCCATGATACACATTATGTATGACATCACAACACTGTGTGTTGATGACACCACACTAGGCATATGTGTGACATTATTTGCACTACAGAAAATGTCACATATCCTCTATTACAGCAAACCACAGTATTTTTGACATCACACCCACTTCAGGCATGACCTCACAATCACTGTGTCTTTGTCATGCCAATTTCTTCACTTATATCACACCCACTTTTGTATGCCATCAAACCAACCATATGCGTGACATCATATGCACTATATATAACATCATATCCACACCTTGAGTCTTCAGACTATTGTACTTATGACATTACAACCTCTATATATGAAACTACATCCAGTATATAGGGCAACATATACACAACACATGTGACATCACAACCACTAATCTGTGTCAGCACAACGGCTGTATTGAGAACATCACACCCACTCGTTGTATTACATCACACTCGCCATATATATGGCAACTTGGCACTATACACGACACGACATCCTCACCTTATGACATTAAAATCACCGGTTTATGGCACCACGAGCCGTTATTCATGACATCACCTCCACTCTACTCATGAAATCACACGCACTGTATATGATATCACATACACCTCTACTTGTGACATCACAGCCACTGTATCTATAACAACACACCTACTATGTTTATGACATCATACTCAGTGTATATGACATTTCTTATGCTGTATGAATGACAACACAACCACTGTATCTGAAGTCACACCTACTGTATCTGTGTAATCACACCACCTTGATTGAAGGTATGAAACCCTATGTATGTATAAAATCACACCCACAGCATGTAGGACACAATAGGCACTGTATATGACATTACATGCACTCTTGAAGACATCATATCGTTGTTTTTAAGTCATGGCAACCACTATGTATACGACATCATATCCACTATATATGATCGCACCCACACTGTAGATGACAACACAAGTTCTATATCTGACTTGAAACCCATTCTCTCTGCCACCACACCCACTCTATATATCATCACACCCACTCTGTCAAAGACATCACATCAACTATGTAAGAGTTCACAGGTGGCATATGTATGCCATCCTATGCACTATACATAACATCATATCCACACTTTATGACAAAAATCCTTAGTATTTATGACATCACATGCACTCTGCTCATGACATTACACGCACTACATATGACATGTCGTCTACTCTGTGTGACAGCACATTCACTATATGTGAGAATTCTCACAATGACTGTTTCAATGACATCACACACACTCTATTTATGACATACCTACTTTATTTGGCATCACACAAAGTGTTATGGCAACACAGACATTGCGTGCTTCCCAGCCACTGTGTCTGATATCACACTCACTGTATCTGTGTCATCACATCGAATGTATCAATTTTATCAAACCCAGTGTTTGTATGACATCAACTCCATGATTTGTCTGAAATCATAGATAAGACATATGACATCACAATCACTCTTTATGACATCACAGCACTTTATTTATGACTTCAAATCCACCATAATATGACATCATATCCACTATATCTTACCTCACGTGCAGTGTATCTCTGTCATCACACACGCTCTATTGAATATCACAGTCAGTATATGTATGATATCACATCCACTATATTTGTGACATTAAATCCACTATATTTATAACATCATACCCAGTATATATGACATCACAACACTGTGTGTTGATGATACCACACTCAGCATATGTATCACAATATTAGCACTACCGATGACATCACATCCATGCTATCTAAGCAAACCACAATATTTTTTATGTTACATTCACTTCAGGCATGACATCACACCCACTCTATCAGACGTCGCATCCACTGTATCGGGTCATCACAACCTCTCCAGGGATATCACAGCCACTTTTGTGTGACATCACACCCACTATATGCGTGATATCATACGCAATATATATAACATCACATCCACTGCTTATATCATCACAATACTGTACTTATGACAGCACAACCACTATATATGCAAGCACATCCATCATGCAGGGAAACATTTACACTACACATGTGACATCACAACCACTAATGTGTGTCATTACACCCACGGTATTGACAACATCACACCCACTCTCTGTATGACATCACACCCGGCATATGTATAACATCTTTTGCACTATAGAAGACATCACACCCTCAATTTATGATATCACACCAACATTTTCAAGACATCACACCCAGCATATTTGACATCATATACACGGTATCTCTGTCATCATATCCACTGTAACGATGATATCATACCACCTTTATTTATGAGATCTTATCCACTATATATGATGATATTTTATCCGTTGTATAAAAACATCATATTCACTCTATTTATAGCATTGGACAAAGTGTATCTGCGTTTCACACACACACTTTCCATCACATCACAACCTTGGTATGTTTGACATCACACCAACTATATGTTTAACATCGTATACACTTTATAAGGCATCACATCCACATTTTATGAGATCACACCACATTACTTATGACAGCAAATGCACTGTACTCATGATATTACTCCCACACTCTGACATTGTATCCACTGTATCTGCGCCATCACAATCACTCTATTGATGATCCCTGCACAAACTGTATATATGACATCACACCCTGTTTATATATGACATCTTATTCACTATTCATAACGTCACATACACTATTTATAATTTCACACCATTTTAGTAATCACATTGCATCCACTGAATACATGATATCACACACACTATATATGACATCACACACAAGAAAACACGGTGTTATATCTGCCATCTCATCCACTATATCTGACACTGCATCCATTGGATCTGTGTCATCAAAAAAGTGTATCAATTACACCACATCCACTCTCTGGATCACATCACACACACTATATGTGTGACATCATATTCAGTATGCATGACATGACATGAATTCTATGACATCAGACCCCTATATGTATGACATCACATCCAGTAAACTTATGACATCACATCCAATATATATGATATCACACACACTGCTTTCATGACAACACAACGGCTTTTCCTGACATCACACCCACTATATTTGACATCACAACCACTGTATCAGTGTCGTCACACCCCCTCTATCGATGACATCACAACAAGTATGGAAGTCATCACATTTGGCATACGCATGACATCATCCACATTCTACAAGAAATCACATTCACAATTTATGACATCAAGGCTCAGTATTTATGACATCACAACCACTGCATTCATGACATCAGATTTCCTATATATGACATTACATCCACGGTGTATGACATCTCATCCCCTACACCTATGATATCACTCCTACTTTATGTGTGTCATCCCACCCAATATATCTACTTTATCAAAACCAGTGTATGTATGGCATCACAGCCACTATATATGTGACATCATATGGACTGCATGTGACATCATAGCCACTTTTTATGACGTCACGCCACTTTATTTATGACATCACGTCGACTCTATCTGACATCACATCCACTATATCTGACCTCACGGCCACTGTATACGTGTCATCACATTCACCCTATCGATGATATCACAGCCAATATATGTATGATGTCACATCCAGTATACGTGTCACATCATATCCACTATATTTATGCCATGATACACATTATGTATGACATCACAACACTGTTTGTTGATGACACCACACTAGGCATATGTGTGACATTATTTGCACTACAGAAGATGTCACATATAATCTATTACAGCAAACCACAGTATTTTTTTACATCACAACCACGTCAGGCATCACCTCACACTCACTGTGTCTTTGTCATGCCAATTTCTTCACTTATATCACACCCAATTTTTATGCCATTAAACCAACCATATGCGTGACATCATATGCACTATATATAACATCATATTCACATCTTGAGTCTTCAGACTACTGTACTTATGACATCACAACCTCTATATATGAAACTACATCCAGTATATAGGGCAACATATACACAACACATGTGACATCACAAACACTAATCTGTGTCAGCACAATGGCTGTATTGACAACATCACACCCACTCGTTGTATTACATCACACTCGCCATATATATGGCAACTTGGCACTATACACGACACCACATCCTCACCTTATGACATTAAAACCACCGGTTTATGGCACCACGAGACGGTATTCATGACATCACCTCCACTCTACTCATGAAATCACACGCATTGTATATGACATCACATACACTCTACTTGTGACATCACAGCCACTGTATCTATAACAACACACCTTCTATGTTTATGACATCATACTCAGTGTATATGACATTTCATATGCTGTATGAATGACAACACAACCACTGTATCCGAAGTAACAGCTACTGTATCTGTGTAATCACACCACCTGATTGATGGTATGAAACCCTATGTATGTATGAAATCACACCCACAGCATATAGGACACAATAGGCACTGTATATGACATTACATGCACTCTTGAAGACATCATATCGTTGTTTTTACGTCATGGCAACCACTATGTATACGACATCATATCCTCTATATATGATCGCACCCACACTGTATAGATGACAACACAAGTTCTATATCTGACTTGAAACCATTCTCTCTGCCATCACACCCACTCTATATGTCATCACACCCACTATGTCAAAGACATCACATCAACTATGTAAGAGTTCACAGGTGGCATATATATGCCATCCTATGCACTATACATAACATCATATCCACACTTTATGACAACAATCCTTAGTATTTATGACATCACATGCACTCTACTCATGACATCACACGCACTACATATGACATGTCGTCTACTCTGTGTGACAGCACATTCAATATATGTGAGAATTCTGACAATGACTGTTTCGATGACATCACACACACTCTATTTATGACATACCTACTTTATTTGGCATCACACAGAGTGTTATGGCAACACAGATATTGTGTGCTTCACAGCCACTGTGTCTGATATCACACCCACTGTATCTGTGTCATCACACCGAATGTATCAATTTTATCAAACCCAGTGTTTGTATGACATCAACTCCATGATTTGTCTGAAATCATAGGTAAGACATATGACATAACAATCACTCTTTATGACATCACAGCACTTTATTTATGACTTCAATTCCACCATAATATGACATCATATCCACTACATCTGACCTCACGTGGACTGTATCTGTGTCATCACACGCGCTCTATTGAATATCACAGCCAGTATATGTATGATATCACATCCACTATATTTTTGACATCAAATCCACTATATTTATAACATCATACCCAGTATATATGACATCACAAAACTGTGTGTTGATGATACCACACTCAGCATATGTATGACAATATTAGCACTACCGATGACATCACGGGATGTGAATCCATGCTATCTAAGCAAACCACAGTATTTTTTATGTCACATCCACTTCAGGCATGACATCACACCCACTCTATCAGACGTCGCATCCACTGTATCGTGGTCATCACAACCTCTCAGGGATATCACAGCCACTTTTGTTTGACATCACACCCACTATATGCGTGATATCATACGCAATATATATAACATCATATCCACTGCTTATATCATCACAATACTGGACTTATGACAGCACAACCACTATATATGCAAGCACATCCAGCATGCAGGGAAACATTTACACTACACATGTGACATCACAACCACTAATGTGTGTCATTACACCCACTGTATTGACAACATCACACCCACTCTCTGTATGACACCACACCCGGCATATGTATAACATCTTTTGCACTATAGAAGACATCACACCCTCAATTTATGACATCACACCACCATTTTCAAGACATCACACCCAGCATATTTGACATCATATCCACCGTATCTCTGTCATCACATCCACTGTATTGATGATATCATACCATCTGTATTTATGAGATCTCATCCACTATATATGACGATATCTTATCCATTGTATAAAACATCATATTCACTCTATTTATAGCATTGCAGAAACTGTATCTGCGTTTCACACACACACATTTCCATCACATCACAACCTTGGTATGTATGACATCACACCAACTATATGTTTTTACATTGTATACACTTTATAAGGCATCACATCTACATTTTATGAGATCACACCACATTACTTATGACAGCAAATGCACTGTACTCAAGATATTACTCCCACTATCTGACATTGTATCCACTGTATCTGTGCCATCAAATCACTCTATTGATGATCCCTGCACAACTGTATATATGACATAACACCTGTTTATATATGACATCTTATGCACTATTCATAACGTTACCTACACTCTATGATTTCACACCATTTTAGTCATCACATTACATCCACTGAATACATGATATCACACACACTATATATGACATTACACACAAGAAAACACGATGTTATATCTGCCATATCATCCACTATATTTGACACTGCATCCATTGAATCTGTGTCAAAAAACCAGTGTATCAATTACACCACATCCACTCTCTGGATTACATCACACACACTATATGTGTGACATCATATTCAGTTTGCATGACATGGCATGAATTCTATGACATCAGAACCTTATATGTATGACATCACATCCAGTAAAATTATAACATGGTATCCAATATATATGATATCATACACACTGCTTTCATGACTACACAACGGCTATTCCTGACATCACACCCACTATATTTGACATCAAACCACACTGTATCAGTGTCGTCACACCCCCTGTATCGATGACATCACAACAAGTATGGAAGTCCTCACACTTGGCATACGTATGACATCATCCACATTCTACAAGAAATCACATTCACAATTTATGACATCAAGGCTCAGTATTTATGACATCACAACCACTGCATTCATGACATCAGATTTCCTATATATGACATTATATCCACGGTGAATGACATCTCATCCCCTACACCTATGATATCACTCCTACTTTATGTGTGTCATCCCACCCAATATATCTACTTTATCAAAACCAGTGTATGTATGGCATCACAGCCACTATATATGTGACATCATATGCACTGCATGTGACATCACAGCCACTTTTTATGACGTCACGACACTTTATTTATGACATCACGTCCACTCTATCTGACATCACATCCACTATATCTGACCTCACGGCCACTGTATACGTGTCATCACATTCACCCTATCGATGATATCACAGCCAATATATGTATGATATCACATCCAGTATACGTGTGACATCATATCCACTATATTTATGCCATGATACACATTATGTATGACATCACAACACTGTGTGTTGATGACACCACACTAGGCATATGTGTGACATTATTTGCACTACAGAAAATGTCACATATCCTCTATTACAGCAAACCACAGTATTTTTGACATCACACCCACTTCAGGCATGACCTCACACTCACTGTGTCTTTGTCATGCCAATTTCTTCACTTATATCACACCCACTTTTGTATGCCATCAAACCAACCATATGCGTGACATCATATGCACTATATATAACATCATATCCACACCTTGAGTCTTCAGACTATTGTACTTATGACATTACAACCTCTATATATGAAACTACATCCAGTATATAGGGCAACATATACACAACCCATGTGACATCACAACCACTAATCTGTGTCAGCACAACGGCTGTATTGAGAACATCACACCCACTCGTTGTATTACATCACACTCGCCATATATATGGCAACTTGGCACTATACACGACACGACATCCTCACCTTATGACATTAAAATCACCGGTTTATGGCACCACGAGCCGTTATTCATGACATCACCTCCACTCTACTCATGAAATCACACGCACTGTATATGATATCACATACACTCTACTTGTGACATCACAGCCACTGTATCTATAACAACACACCTACTATGTTTATGACATCATACTCAGTGTATATGACATTTCTTATGCTGTATGAATGACAACACAACCACTGTATCTGAAGTCACACCTACTGTATCTGTGTAATCACACCACCTTGATTGAAGATATGAAACCCTATGTATGTATAAAATCACACTCACAGCATGTAGGACACAATAGGCACTGTATATGACATTACATGCACTCTTGAAGACATCATATCGTTGTTTTTAAGTCATGGCAACCACTATGTATACGACATCATATCCACTATATATGATCGCACCCACACTGTAGATGACAACACAAGTTCTATATCTGACTTGAAACCCATTCTCTCTGCCACCACACCCACTCTATATATCATCACACCCACTCTGTCAAAGACATCATATCAACTATGTAAGAGTTCACAGGTGGCATATGTATGCCATCCTATGCACTATACATAACATCATATCCACACTTTATGACAAAAATCCTTAGTATTTATGACATCACATGCACTCTACTCATGACATCACACGCACTACATATGACATGTCGTCTACTCTGTGTGACAGCACATTCACTATATGTGAGAATTCTCACAATGACTGTTTCAATGACATCACACACACTCTATTTATGACATACCTACTTTTTTGGCATCACACAGAGTGTTATGGCAACACAGACATTGCGTGCTTCACAGCCACTGTGTCTGATATCACACCCACTGTATCTGTGTCATCACACCGAATGTATCAATTTTATCAAACCCAGTGTTTGTATGACATCAACTCCATGATTTGTCTGAAATCATAGGTAAGACATATGACATCACAATCACTCTTTATGACATCACAGCACTTTATTTATGACTTCAAATCCACCATAATATGACATCATATCCACTATATCTTACCTCACGTGGACTGTATCTCTGTCATCACACGCATTCTATTGAATATCACAGCCAGTATATGTATGATATCACATCCAGTATATTTGTGACATCAAATCCACTATATTTATAACATCATACCCATTATATATGACATCACAACACTGTGTGTTGATGATACCACACTCAGCATATGTATGACAATATTAGCACTACCGATGACATCACATCCATGCTATCTAAGCAAACCACAATATTTTTTATGTCACATCCACTTCAGGCATGACATCACACCCACTCTATCAGACGTCGCATCCACTGTATCGAGGTTATCACAACCTTTCCAGGGATATCACAGCCACTTTTGTGTGACATCACACCCACTATATGCGTGATATCATTCGCAATATATATAACATCACATCCACTGCTTATATCATCACCTTACTGGAATTATGACAGCACAACCACTATATATGCAAGCACATCCACATTCAGGGAAACATTTACACTACACATGTGACATCACAACTACTAATGTGTGTCATTACACCCACCATATTGACAACTTCACACCCACTCTCTGTATGACATCACACCCGGCATATGTATAACAGCTTTTGCACTATAGAAGACATCACACTCTCAATTTATGACATCACACCACCATTTTCAAGACATCACACCCAGCATATTTGACATTATATCCACGGTATCTCTGTCATCACATCCACTGTATTGATAATATCATATCATCTGTGTTTAGGAGATCTCATCCACTATATATGATGATATCTTATCCATTGTTTAAAACATCATATTCACTCTATTGATAGCATTGCAGAAACTGTATCTGCGTTTCGCACACACACTTTCCATCACATCACAGCCTTGGTGTGTATGACATCACACCAACTATATGTTTAACATTGTATGCACTTTATAAGGCATCACATCCACATCTTATGAGATCACACCACATTTCTTATGACAGCAAATGCACTATACTCATGATATTACTCCCAATATATGACATTGTATCCACTCTATCTGTTCCATCACAATCACTCTATTGATGATCCATGCAAAACTGTATATATGACATCACACCCTGTTTATATATGACATCTTATGCACTATTCATAACGTCACATACAATCTTTATGATTTCACACCATTTTAGTCATCACATTACGTACACTGAATACATGATATCACACACACTATATATGACATCACACACAAGAAAACACGATGTTATATCAGCCATCTCATCCACTATATCTGACACTGCATCCATTGTATCTGTGTCATCAAACCAGTGCATCAATTACACAACATCCACTCTCTGGATCACATCACACACACTATATATGGGACATCATATTCAGTATGCATGACATTGCATGAATTCTATGACATCAGAACCCTATATGTATGACATCACATCCAGTAAACTTATAGCATCGTATCCAATATATATGATATCACAAACAGTGCTTTCATGAGAACACAACGGCTATTCCTGACATCACACCCACTCTCTTTAACAAAATGCCCACTGTATCAGTGTCGTCACACCCCCTGTATCGATGACATCACAACAAGTATGGAAGTCATAGCACATGGCATACGTATGACATCATACACATTCTACAAGAAATCACATTCACAATTTGTGACATCAAGGCTCAGCATTTATGACATCACAACCACTGAATTCATGAGATCAGATTTTCTATGTATGACATTACATCCACGGTGAATGACATCTCATCCCCTACACCTATGATATCACTCCTACTTTATGTGTGTCATCCCACCCAATATATCTACTTTATCAAAACCAGTGTATGTATGGCATCACAGCCACTATATATGTGACATCATACGCACTGCATGTGACATAACAGCCACTTTTTATGACGTCATGCCATTTTATTTATAACATCACGTCCACTCTATCTGACATCACATTCACTATATCTGACCTCACGGCCACTGTATACGTGACATCACACTCACCCTATCGATGATATCACAGCCAATATATGTATGATGTCGCATCCAGTATACGTGTGACATCATATCCACTATATTTATGCCATGATACACATTATGTATGACATCACAACACTGTGTGTTGATGACACCACACTAGGCATATGTGTGACATTATTTGCACTACAGAAAATGTCACATATCCTCTATTACAGCAAACCACAGTATTTTTGACATCACACCCACTTCAGGCATGACCTCACACTCACTGTGTCTTTGTCATGCCAATTTCTTCACTTATATCACACCCACTTTTGTATGCCATCAAACCAACCATATGCGTGACATCATATGCACTATATATAACATCATATCCACACCTTGAGTCTTCAGACTATTGTACTTATGACATTACAACCTCTATATATGAAACTACATCCAGTATATAGGGCAACATATACACAACCCATGTGACATCACAACCACTAATCTGTGTCAGCACAACGGCTGTATTGAGAACATCACACCCACTCGTTGTATTACATCACACTCGCCATATATATGGCAACTTGGCACTATACACGACACGACATCCTCACCTTATGACATTAAAATCACCGGTTTATGGCACCACGAGCGTTATTCATGACATCACCTCCACTCTACTCATGAAATCACACGCACTGTATATGATATCACATACACTCTACTTGTGACATCACAGCCACTGTATCTATAACAACACACACTACTATGTTTATGACATCATACTCAGTGTATATGACATTTCTTATGCTGTATGAATGACAACACAACCACTGTATCTGACATCACACCTACTGTATCTGTGTAATCACACCACCTTGATTGAAGGTATGAAACCCTATGTATGTATGAAAATCACACCACAGCATGTAGGACACAATAGGCACTGTATATGACATTACATGCACTCTTGAAGACATCATATCGTTGTTTTTAAGTCATGGCAACCACTATGTATACGACATCATATCCACTATATATGATCGCACCCACACTGTGTAGATGACAACACAAGTTCTATATCTGACTTGAAACCCATTCTCTCTGCCACCACACCCACTCTATATATCATCACACCCACTCTGTCAAAGACATCACATCAACTATGTAAGAGTTCACAGGTGGCATATGTATGCCATCCTATGCACTATACATAACATCATATCCACACTTTATGACAAAAATCCTTAGTATTTATGACATCACATGCACTCTACTCATGACATCACACGCACTACATATGACATGTCGTCGTCTACTCTGTGTGACAGCACATTCACTATATGTGAGAATTCTCACAATGACTGTTTCAATGACATCACACACACACTTATTTATGACATACCTACTTTATTTGGCATCACACAGAGTGTTATGGCAACACAACATTGCGTGCTTCACAGCCACTGTGTCTGATATCACACCCACTGTATCTGTGTCATCACACCGAATGTATCAATTTTATCAAACCCAGTGTTTGTATGACATCAACTCCATGATTTGTCTGAAATCATAGGTAAGACATATGACATCACAATCACTCTTTATGACATCACAGCACTTTATTTATGA
Organism: Odocoileus hemionus; assembly: GCA_020976825.1. Lineage (NCBI taxonomy): Eukaryota > Metazoa > Chordata > Mammalia > Artiodactyla > Cervidae > Odocoileus > Odocoileus hemionus. The sequence goes on along the minus strand of JAJLRB010000833.1, from coordinate 24,678 downwards.
CTTCAAATCCACCATAATATGACATCATATCCACTATATCTGACCTCACGTGCACTGTATCTGTGTCATCACACGCGCTCTATTGAATATCACACCAGTATATGTATGATATCACATCCAGTATATTTGTGACATCAAATCCACTATATTTATAACATCATACCCATTATATATGACATCACAACACTGTGTGTTGATGATACCACACTCAGCATATGTATGACAATATTAGCACTACCGATGACATCACATCCATGCTATCTAAGCAAACCACAATATTTTTTATGTCACATCCACTTCAGGCATGACATCACACCCACTCTATCAGACGTCGCATCCACTGTATCGTGGTCATCACAACCTCTCCAGGGATATCACAGCCACTTTTGTGTGACATCACACCCACTATATGCGTGATATCATACGCAATATATATAACATCACATCCACTGCTTATATCATCACAATACTGGACTTATGACAGCACAACCACTATATATGCAAGCACATCCAGCATGCAGGGAAACATTTACACTACACATGTGACATCACAACTACTAATGTGTGTCATTACACCCACATATATTGACAACTTCACACCCACTCTCTGTATGACATCACACCCGACATATGTATAACATCTTTTGCACTATAGAAGACATCACACTCTCAATTTATGACATCACACACACATTTTCAAGACATCACACCCAGCATATTTGACATCATATCCACGGTATCTCTGTCATCACATCCACTGTATTGATGATATCATACCATCTGTATTTATGAGATCTCATCCACTATATATGATGATATCTTATCCATTGTATAAAACATCATATTCACTCTATTTATAGCATTGCAGAAACTGTATCTGCGTTTCACACACACACTTTCCATCACATCACAACCTTGGTATGTATGACATCACACCAACTATATGTTTAACATCGTATACACTATATAAGGCATCACATCCACATTTTATGAGATCACACCACATTTCTTATGACAGCAAATGCACTATACTCATGATATTACTCCCACTATATGACATTGTATCCACTGTATCTGTTCCATCAAAATCACTCTATTGATGATCCCTGCAAAACTGTGTATATATGACATCAACACCCTGTTTATATATGACATCTTATGCACTATTCATAACGTCACATACACTCTTTATGATTTCACACCATTTTAGTCATCACATTACGTCCACTGAATACATGATATCACACACACTATATATGACATCACACACAAGAAAACACGATGTTATATCTGCCATCTCATCCACTATATCTGACACTGCATCCATTGTATCTGTGTCATCAAACCAGTGTATCAATTATACAACATCCACTCTCTGGATCACATCACACACACTATATATGTGACATCATATTCAGTATGCATGACATGGCATGAATTCTATGACATCAGACCCCTATGTATGACATCACATCCAGTAAACTTATGAGCATCGTATCCAATATATATGATATCACAAACACTGCTTTCATGAGAACACAACGGCTATTCCTGACATCACACCCACTCTATTTACAAAACACCCTGTATATCAGTGTCGTCACACCCCCTGTATCGATGACATCACAACAAGTATGGAAGTCATCAGCACATGGCATACGTATGACATCATACACATTCTACAAGAAATCACATTCACAATTTATGACATCAAGGCTCAGTATTTATGACATCACAACCACTGCATTCATGACATCAGATTTTCTATATATGACATTACATCCACGGTGAATGACATCTCATCCCCTACACCTATGATATCACTCCTACTTTATGTGTGTCATCCCACCCAATATATCTACTTTATCAAAAACAGTGTATGTATGGCATCACAGCCACTATATATGTGACATCATACGCACTGCATGTGACATCACAGCCACTATTTATGACGTCACGCCACTTTATTTATGACATCACGTCCACTCTATCTGACATCACATCCACTATATCTGACCTCAAGTTCACTGTATACGTGTCATCACACTCACCCTATCGATGATATCACAGCCAATATATGTATGATATCGCATCCAGTATACGTGTGACATCATATCCACTATATTTATGCCATGATACACATTATGTATGACATCACAACACTGTGTGTTGATGACACCACACTAGGCATATGTGTGACATTATTTGCACTACAGAAGATGTCACATATACTCTATTACAGCAAACCACAGTATTTTTGACATCACACCCACTTCAGGCATGACCTCACACTCACTGTGTCTTTGTCATGCCAATTTCTTCACTTATATCACACCCACTTTTGTATGCCATCAAACCAACCATATGCGTGACATCATATGCACTATATATAACATCATATCCACACCTTGAGTCTTCAGACTACTGTACTTATGACATCACAACCTCTATATATGAAACTACATCCAGTATATAGGGCAACATATACACAACACATGTGACATCACAACCACTAATCTGTGTCAGCACAACGGCTGTATTGAGAACATCACACCCACTCGTTGTATTACATCACACTCGCCATATATATGGCAACTTGGCACTATACACGACACCACATCCTCACCTTATGACATTAAAACCACCGGTTTATGGCACCACGAGACGGTATTCATGACATCACCTACAATCTACTCATGAAATCACACGCACTGTATATGATATCACATACACTCTACTTGTGACATCACAGCCACTGTATCTATAACAACACACCTACTATGTTTATGACATCATACTCAGTGTATATGACATTTCACATGCTGTATGAATGACAACACAACCACTGTATCCGACATCACACCTACTGTATCTGTGTAATCACACCACTTGATTGATTATATGAAACCCTATGTATGTATGAAATCACACCCACAGCATGTAGGACACAATAGGCACTGTATATGACATTACATGCACTCTTGAAGACATCATATCGTTGTTTTTAAGTCATGGCAACCACTATGTATATGACATCATATCCACTATATATGATCGCACCCACACTGTGTAGATGACAACACAATTCTATATCTGACTTGAAACCCATTCTCTCTGCCATCACACCCACTGTATATGTCATCACACCCACTCTGTCAAAGACATCACATCAACTATGTAAGAGTTCACAGGTGGCATATGTATGCCATCCTATGCACTATACATAACATCATATCCACACTTTATGACAAAAATCCTTAGTATTTATGACATCACATGCACTCTACTCATGACATCACACGCACTACATATGACATGTCGTCTACTCTGTGTGACAGCACATTCACTATATGTGAGAATTCTCACAATGACTGTTTCGATGACATCACACACACTTTATTTATGACATACCTACTTTATTTGGCATCACACAGAGTGTTATGGCAACACAAACATTGCGTGCTTCACAGCCACTGTGTCTGATATCACACCCACTGTATCTGTGTCATCACACGCAATGTATCAATTTTATCAAACCCAGTTTTTGTATGACATCAACTCCATGATTTGTCTGAAATCATAGGTAAGACATATGACATCACAATCACTCTTTATGACATCACAGCACTTTATTTATGACTTCAAGTCCACCATAATATGACATCATATCCACTATATCTGACCTCACGTGCACTGTATCTGTGTCATCACACCCGCTCTATCGAATATCACAGCCAGTATATGTATGATATCACATCCACTATATTTGTGACATCAAATCCACTATATTTATAACATCATACCCAGTATATATGACATCACAACACTGTGTGTTGATGATACCACACTCAGCATATGTATGACAATATTAGCACTACCGATGACATCACATCCATGCTATCTAAGCAAACCACAATATTTTTTATGTCACATCCACTTCAGGCATGACATCACACCCACTCTATCAGACGTCGCATCCACTGTATCGTGGTCATCACAACCTCTCCAGGGATATCACAGCCACTTTGTGTGACATCACACCCACTATATGCGTGATATCATATGCAATATATATAACATCACATCCACTGCTTATATCATCACAATACTGGACTTATGACAGCACAACCACTATATATGCAAGCACATCCAACATGCAGGGAAACATTTACACTACACATGTGACATCACAACCACTAATGTGTGTCATTACACCCACTGTATTGACAACATCACACCCACTCTCTGTATGACATCACACCCGGCATATGTATAACATCTTTTGCACTATAGAAGACATCACACCCTCACTTTATGACATCACACCAACATTTTTAAGACATCACACCCAGCATATTTGACATCATATCCACGGTATCTCTGTCATCACATCCACTGTATTGATGATATCATACCATCTGTATTTATGAGATCTCATCCACTATATATGACGATATCTTATCCATTGTATAAAACATCATATTCACTCTATGTATAGCATTGCAGAAACTGTATCTGCGTTTCACACACACACTTTCCATCACATCACAACCTTGGTATGTATGGCATCACACCAACTATATGTTTAACATCGTATACACTTTATAAGGCATCACATCCACATTTTATGAGATCACACCACATTACTTATGACAGCAAATGCACTGTACTCATGATATTACTCCCACTATCTGACATTGTATCCACTGTATCTGTGCCATTACAATCACTCTATTGATGATCCCTGCACAACTGTATATATGACATCACACTCTGTTTATATATGACATCTTATGCACTATTCATAACGTCACCTACACTCTTTATGATTTCACACCATTTTAGTCATCACATTACATCCACTGAATACATGATATCAAACACACTATATATGATATCACACACAAGAAAACACGATGTTATATCTGCCATCTCATCCACTATATCTGACACTGCATCCTTTGGATCTGTGTCATCAAACCAGTGTATCAATTACACCACATCCACTCTCTGGATCACATCACACACACTATATGTGTGACATCATATTCAGTATGCATGACATGGCATGAATTCTATGACAACAGACTCCTATATGTATGACATCACATCCAGTAAACTTATGACATCGTATCCAATATATATGATATCACACACACTGCTTTCATGACAACACAACGGCTATTCCTGACATCACACAACTATATTTGACATCACAACCACTGTATCAGTGTCGTCGCACTCCCTGTATCGATGACATCACAACAAGTATGGAAGTCATCACAATTGGCATACGTATGACATCATCCACATTCTACAAGAAATCACATTCACAATTTATGACATCAAGGCTCAGTATTAATGACATCACAACCACTGCATTCATGACCTCAGATTTTCTATATATGACATTACATCCACGGTGAATGACATCTCATCCCCTACACCTATGATATCACTCCTACTTTATGTGTGTCATCCCAACCAATATATCTACTTTATCAAAAATGATGAATGTATGGCATCACAGCCACTATATATGTGAAATCATATGCACTGCATGTGACATCACAGCCACTTTTTATGACGTCACGCCACTTTATTTATGACATCACGTCCACTCTATCTGACATCACATCCACTATATCTGACCACAAGTCCACTGTGTACCTGTCATCACATTCACCCTATCGATGATATCACAGCCAATATATGTATGATATCACATCCAGTATACATGTAACATCATATCCACTATATTTATGCCATGATACACATTATGTATGACATCACAACACTGTGTGTTGATGACACCACACTAGGCATATGTGTGACATTATTTGCACTACAGAAAATGTCACATATACTCTATTACAGCAAACCACAGTATTTTTGACATCACACCCATTTCAGGCATGACCTCACACTCACTGTGTCTTTGTCATGCCAATTTCTTCACTTATATCACACCCACTTTTGTATGCCATCAAACCAACCATATGCGTGACATCATATGCACTATATATAACATCATATCCACACCTTGAGTCTTCAGACTACTGTACTTATGACATCACAACCTCTATATATGAAACTACATCCAGTATATAGGGCAACATATACACAACACATGTGACATCACAACCACTAATCTGTGTCAGCACAACGGCTGTATTGAGAACATCACACCCACTCGTTGTATTACATCACACTCGCCAAATATATGGCCACTTGGCACTATACACGACACCACATCCTCACCTTATGACATTAAATCCACCGGTTTATGGCATCACGAGACGGTATTCATGACATCACATCCACTCTACTCATGAAATCACACGCACTGTATATAACATCACATACACTCTACTTGTGACATCACAGCCACTGTATCTATAACAACACACCTACTATATTTATGACATCATACTCAGTGTATATGACATTTCATATGCTGGATGAATGACAACACAACCACTGTATCCGACATCACACCTACTGTATCTGTGTATCACACCACCTTGCTTGATGGTATGAAACCCTATGTATGTATGAAATCACACCCACAGCATGTAGGACACAATAGGCACTGTATATGACATTACATGCACTCTTGAAGACATCATATCGTTGTTTTTATGTCATGGCAACCACTATGTATATGACATCATATCCACTATATATGACCGCACCCACACTGTGTAGATGACAACACAAGTTCTATATCTGACTTGAAACCCATTCTCTCTGCCACCACACCCACTGTATATGTCATCACACCCACTCTGTCAAAGACATCACATCAACTATGTAAGAGTTCACAGGTGGCATATATATGCCATCCTATGCCCTATACATAACATCATATCCACACTTTATGACAAAAATCCTTAGTATTTATGACATCACATGCACTCTACTCATGACATCACACGCACTACATATGACATGTCGTCTACTCTGTGTGACAGCACATCCGCTATATGTGAGAATTCTCACAATGACTGTTTTGAGGACATCACACACACTTTATTTATGACATACCTTCTTTATTTGGCATCACACAGAGTGTTATGGCAACACAAACATTGCGTGCTTCACAGCCACTGTGTCTGATATCACACGCACTGTATCTGTGTCATCACACCAAATGTATCAATTTTATCAAACCCAGTGTTTGTATGACATCAACTCCATGATTTGTCTGAAATCATAGGTAAGACTTATGACATCACAATCACTGTTTATGACATCACAGCACTTTATTTATGACTTCAAGTCCACCATTATATGACATCATATCCACTACATCTGACCTCACGTGCACTGTATCTGTGTCATCACACGCACTCTATTGAATATTACAGCCAGTATATGTATGATATCACATCCACTATATTTGTGACATCAAATCCACTATATTTATCACATCATACCCAGTATATATGACAGCACAACACTGTGTGTTTATGATACCACACTCAGCATATGTATGACAATGTAAGCATTACCGATGACATCACATCCATGCTATCTATGCAAACCACAATATTTTTTATGTCACATCCACTTCAGGCATGACATCACACCCACTCTATCAGACGTCGCATCCACTGTATCGTGGTCATCACAACCTCTATAGGGATATCACAGCCACTTTTGTGTGACATCACACCCACTATAAGCGTGATATCATACGCAATATATATAACATCACATCCACTGCTTATATCATCACAATACTGGACTTATGACAGCACAACCACTATATATGCAAGCACATCCAGCATGCAGGGAAACATTTACACTACACATGTGACATCACAACAACTAATGTGTGTCATTACACCCACTATATTGACAACATCACACCCACTCTCTGTATGACACCACACCCGGCATATGTATAACATCTTTGGCACTATAGAAGACATCACACCCTCAATTTATGACATCACAACAACATTTTCAAGACATCACACCCAGCATATTTGACATTATATACACGGGATCTCTGTCATCATACCCACTGTAATGATGATAGCATACCACCTTTATTTATGAGATCTCATTCACTATATATGATGATATCTTATCCATTGTATAAAACATCATATTCACTCTATTTATACCATTGCAGAAACTGTATTTGCGTTTCACACACACACTTTCCATCACATCACCACCTTGGTATGTAGGACATCACACCAACTATATGTTTAACATCGTATACACTATATAAGGCATCACATCCACATTTTATGAGATCACACCACATTACTTATGACAGCAAATGCACTGTACTCATGATATTATTCCCACTATCTGACATTGTATCCACTGTATCTGCGCCATCAAATTCACTCTATTGATAACCCCTGCACAACTGTATATATGACATCACACCCTGTTTATATATGACATCTTATGCACTATTCATAACCTCATATACACTCTTTATAATTTCACACCATTTAAGTAATCACATTACATCCACTGAATACATGATATCACACACACTATATATGACATCACACACAAGAAAACACGATGTTATATCTGCCATCTCATCCACTATATCTGACTTTGCACCCATTTTATCTGTGTCATCAAACCAGTGTATCAATTACACCACATCCACTCTCTGGATCACATCACACACACTATATGTGTGACATCATATTCAGTATGCATGACATGGCATGAATTCTATGACAACAGACCCCTATATGTATGACATCACATCCAGTATACTTATGACATCGTATCCAATATATATGATATCACACACACTGCTTTCATGACAACACAACGGCTATTCCTGACATCACACACACTATATTTGACATCACACCCCCTGTATCAGTGTCTTCACAACCCCTGTATCGATGACATCACAACAAGTATGGAAGTCATCACACTTGGCATACGTATGACATTATCCACATTCTACAAGAAATCACATTCACAATTTATGACATCAAGGCTCAGTATTTATGACATCACCACAACTTCATTCATGACATCAGATTTCCTATATATGACATTACATCCAGGGTGAATGACATCTCATACCCTACACCTATGATATCATTCCTAATTTATGTGTGTCATCCCACCTAATATATCTACTTTATCAAAACCAGTGTATGTATGGCATCACAGCCACTATATTTGTGACATCATATGCACTGCATGTGACATCACAGCCACTTTTTATGACGTCACGCCACTTTATTTATGACATCATGTCCACTATATCTGACATCACATCCACTATATCTGACCACACGTCCACTGTGTACGTGTCATCACATTCACCCTATTGATGATATCACAGCCAATATATGTATGATATCACATCCAGTATACGTGTCACATCAAATCCACTATATATATGCCATGATACACATTATGTATGACATCACAACACTGTGTGTTGATGACACCACACTAGGCATATGTGTGACATTATTTGCACTACAGAAAATGTCACATATCCTCTATTACAGCAAACCACAGTATTTTTGACATCACACCCACTTCCGGCATGACCTCACACTCACTGTGTCTTTGTCATGCCATTTTCTTCACTTATATCACACCCAATTTTGTATGCCATCTATCCAACCATATGCGTGACATCATATGCACTATATATAACATCATATCCACACCTTGAGTTTTCAGACTACTGTACTTATGACATCACAACTTCTATATATGAAACTACATCCAGTATATAGGGCAATATATAAACAACACATGTTACATCACAACCACTAATCTGTGTCAGCACAACGGCTCTATTGACAACATCACACAGGCTCGTTGTATTATATCACACTCGCCATATATATGGCAACTTGGCACTACACACGACACCACATCCTCACCTTATGACATTAAAACCACCGGTTTATGGCATCACGAGACGGTATTCATGACATCACATCCACTCTACTCATGACATCACACGCACTGTATATGACATCACATACACTCTACTTGTGACATCACAGCCACTGTATCTATAACAACACGCCTTCTATGTTTATGACATCATACTCAGTGTATATGACATTTCATATGCTGTATGAATGACAACACAACCACTGTATCCGACATCACACCTACCTTATCTGTGTAATCACACCACCTTGATTGATGGTATGAAACCCTATGTATGTATGAAATCACACACACAGCATGTAGGACACAATAGGCACTCTATATGACATTACATGCACTCTTGAAGACATCATATCGTTGTTTTTAAGTCATGGCAACCACTATGTATATGACATTATATCCACTATATATGACCGCACCCACACTGTGTAGATGACAACACAAGTTCTATATCTGACTTGAAACCCATTCTCTCTGCCATCACACCCACTGTATATGTCATCACACCCACTCTGTCAAACACATCACATCAACTATGTAAGAGTTCACAGGTGACATATGTATGCCATCCTATGCACTATACATAACATCATATCCACACTTTATGACAAAAATCCTTAGTATTTATGACATCACATGCACTCTACTCATGACATCACACGCACTACATATGACATGTCGTCTACTTTGTGTGACAGCACATCCACTGTATGTGAGAATTCTCACAATGACTATTTCGAGTACATCACACACACTCTATTTATGACATACCTACTTTATTTGGCATCACACAGAGTGTTATGGCAACACAGACATTGCGTGCTTCACAGCCACTGTGTCTGATATCACACCCACTGTATCTGTGTCATCACACCGAATGTATCAATTTTATCAAACCCAGTGTTTGTATGACATCAACTCCATGATTTGTCTGAAATTATAGGTAAGACATATGACATCACAATCACTCTTTATGACATCACAGCACTTTATTTATGACTTCAGTCGACCCTAATATGACATCATATCCACTACATCTGACCTCACGTGCACTGTATCTGTTTCGTCACACGCGTTCCATTGAATATCACAGCCAGTATATGTATGATATCACATCCACTATATTTGTGACATCAAATCCACTATATTTGTAACATCATACCCTGTATATATGACATCACAACACTGTGTGTTGATGATACCACACTCAGCATATGTATTACAATATTAGCACTACCGATGACATCACATCCTTGCTATCTAAGCAAACCTCAATATTTTTTATGTCACATCCACTTCAGACATGACATCACACCCACTCTATCCGACGTCGCATCCACTGTATCGTGGTCATCACAACCTCTCCCGGGATATTCCAGTCACTTTTGTGTGACATCACACCCACTATATGCGTGATATCATACGCAATATATATAACATCACATCCACTGCTTATATCATCACAATACTGGACTTATGACAGCACAACCACTATATATGCAAGCACATCCAGCATGCAGGGAAACATTTACACTACACGTGTGACATCACAACAACTAATGTGTGTCATTACACCCACTGTATTGACAACTTCACACCCACTCTCTGTATGACATCACACCCGACATATGTATAACATCTTTTGCACTATAGAAGACATCACACCCTCACTTTATGACATCACATCAATATTTTTAAGACATCACACCCAGCATATTTGACATCATATCCACGGTATCTCTGTCATCACATCCACTGTATTGATGATATCATACCATCTGTATTTTATGATGAGATCTCATCCACTATATATGATGATATCTTTATCCATTGTATAAAACATCATATTCACTCTATTGATAGCATTGCAGAAACTGTATCTGCGTTTCACACACACACTTTCCATCACATCACAACCTTGGTATGTACGACATCACACCAACTATATGTTTAACATCGTATACACTATATAAGGCATCACATCCACATTTTCTGAGATCACACCACATTTCTTATGACAGCAAATGCACTGTACTCATGATATTATTCCCAATATCTGACATTGTATCCACTTTATCTATGCCATCACAATCACTCTATTGATGATCCCTGTACAACTGTATATATGACATCACACCCTGTTTATATATGACATTTTATGCACTATTCATAACATCACCTACACTCTTTATGATTCCACACCATTTTAGTCATCACATTACATCCACTGAATACATGATATCACACACACTATATATGACATCACACACAAGAAAACACGATGTTATATCTGCCATCTCATCCACTATATCTGACACTGCATCAATTGGATCTGTGTCATCAAACCGGTGTATCAATTATACCACATCCACTCTGTGGATCACATCACACACACTATATGTGTGACAACATATTCAGTATGCATGACATGGCAGAATTCTATGACATTAGACCCCTATATGTACGACATCACTTCCAGTAAACTTATGACATCGTAACTAATATATATGATATCACACACCCTGCTTTCATGACAACGCAACGGCTATTCCTGACATCACACCCACTATATTTGACATCACACCCACTGTATCAGTGTCGTCACACCCCCTGTATCGATGACATCACAACAGGTATGGAAGTCATCACACTTGGCATACGTAGGACATCATCCACATTCTACAAGAAATCACATTCACAATTTATGACATCAAGGTTCAGTATTTATGACATCACAACCACTGCATTCATGACATCTGATTTCCTATATATGACATTACATCCACGGTGAATGACATCTCATGCCCTACACCTATGATATAACTCCTTCTTCATGTGTGTCATCCCACCCATTATAACTATTTTATCAAAACCAGGGTATGTATGGCATCACAACCACTATATATGTGACATCATATGCACTGCATGTGACATCACAGCCACTTTTTATGACGTCACGCCACTTTATTTATGACATCACGTCCACTCTATCTGACATCACATTCACTATATCTGACCTCACGTCCACTGTATACGTGTCATCACATTCACCCTATCGATGATATCACAGCCAATATATGTATGATATCACATTCATTATACGTGTGACATCATATCCACTATTGATGTCATGATACACATTATGTATAACATCACAACACTGTGTGTTGATGACAGCACACTAGGCATATGTGTGACATTATTTGCACTACAGAAGATGTCACATATCCTCTATTACAGCAAACCACAGTATTTTTGACATCACACCCACTTCAGGCATGACCTCACCCTCACTGTGTCTTTTTCATGCCAATTTCTTCACTTATAACACACCCACTTTTGTATGCCATCAATCCAACCATATGCGTGACATCATATGCACTATAGATAACATCGTATCCACACCTTGAGTCTTCAGACTACTGTAATTATGACATCACAACCTCTATATATGAAACTACATCCAGTATATAGGGCAACATATACACAACACATGTGACATCACAACCACTAATCTGTGTCAGCACAACGGCTCTATTGACAATATCACCCCCACTCGTTGTATTACATCACACTTGCCATATATATGGCAACTTGGCACTATACACGACACCACATCCTCACCTTATGACATTAAAACCACAGGTTTATGGCATCACCAGACGGTATTCATGACATCACATCCACTCTACTCATGATATCACACACACTGTATATGAAATCACATACACTCTACTTGTGACATCACAGCCATTGTATCTATAACAACACACCTACTATGTTTATGACATCATACTCACTGTATATGACATTTCATATGCTGTATGAATGACAACACAACCACTGTATCTGACATCACACATACTGTATCTGTGTAATCACACCACCTTGATTGATGGCATGAAAATCTATGTATGTATGAAATCACACCCACAGCATGTAGGACACAATAGGCACTGTATATGACACTACATCCATTCTTGAAGACATCATATGATTGTTATTAAGCCATGGCAACCACTATGTATATGACATCATATCCACTATATATGATCAAACTCACACTATGTAGATGACAACACAAGTTTTATATCTGACTTGAAACCCATTCTTTCTGCCATCACACACACTCTATATGTCATCACAACCACTCTGTCAAAGACATCACATCAACTATGTAAGAGTTCACAGTTGGCACATGTATGCCATCCTATGCACTATACATAACATCATATCCACACTTTATGACAACAATCCTTAGTATTTATGACATCACATGCATTCTACTCATGACATCACACGCACTACATATGACATGTCGTCTACTCTGTGTGACAGCACATTCACTATATGTGAGAATTCTCACAATGACTGTTTCGATGTCATCACACCCACTTTATTTAGGACATACCTACTTTATTTGGCATCACACAGAGTGTTATGGGAACACAAACATTGCGTGCTTCACAGCCACTGTGTCTGACATCACACCCACTGTATCTGTGTCATCACACCCAATGTATCAATTTTATCAAACACAGTGTTTGTATGACATCAACTCCATGATTTGTCTGAAATCATAGGTAAGACATATGACATCACAATCACTATTTATGACATCACAGCACTTTATTTATGACTTCAATTCACCAAAATATGACATCATATCCACTACATGTGACCTCACGTGCACTGTATCTGTGTCATCTCATGCGCTCTATTGAATACCACAGCCAGTATATGTATGATATCACATTCACTATATTTGTGACATCAAGTCCACTATATTTATAACATCATACCCAGTATATATGACATCACAACACTGTATGTTGATGATACCACAGTCAGCATATGTATGTCAATATTAGCAATACCGATGACATCACATCCATGCTATATAAGCAAACCACAATATTTTTTATGTCACATCCATTTCAGGCATGACATCACACCCATTCTATCCGACGTCGCATGCACTGTATCGTGGTCATCACAACCTCTCCAGGGATATCACAGCCACTTTTGTGTGACATAACGCCCACTATATGCGTGATATCATATGCAAAATATATAACATCACAACCACTGCTTATATCATCACAATACTGGACTTATGACAGCACAACCTCTATATATGCAAGCACATCCAGCATGCAGGGATACATTTACACTACACATGTGACATCACAACCACTAATGCGTGGCATTACACCCACTGTATTGACAACATCACACCCACTCTCTGTATGACATCACACCCGGCGTAGGTATAACATCTTTTGCACTATAGAAGACATCACACCGTCACTTTATGACATCACTCCAACATTTTTAAGACATCACACCCAGCATATTTGACATCATATCCACGGTATCTCTGTCATCACATCCACTGTATTGATGATATCATACCATCTGTATTGATGAGATCTCATCCAATATATATGACGATATCTTATTCATTTTATAAAATATCATATTCACTCTGTTTATAGCATTGCAGAAACTGTATCTGCGTTTCACACACACACTTTCCATCACATCACAACATTGGTATGCATGGCATCACACCAACTATATGTTTAACATCGTATACACTATATAAGGCATCACATCCACATTTTATGAGATCACACCACATTACTTATGACAGTAAATGCACTGTACTCATGATATTACGCCCACTATCTTACATTGTATCCACTGTATCTGCGCAATCACAATCACTCTATTGATGATCCTTGCAAACTGGATATATGACTTCACACCCTGTTTATATATGACATCTTATGCACTATTCATAACCTCACATACACTCTTTATGATTTCACACTGTTTTAGTCATCACTTTACATCCACTGAATACATGATATGACACACACTATATATGACATCACACAAAAGAAAACACGATGTTATATCTGCCATCTCATCCACTATATCTGACACTGCATCCATTGGATCTGTGTCATCAAACCAGTGTATCAATTACACCACGTCCCTCTCTGGATCACATCACACAAACTATATGTATGACATCATATTCAGTATGCATGACATGGCATGAATTCTATGACATCAGAACCCTATATGTATGACATCACATTCAGTAAACTTATGACATCGTATCCAATATATATGATATCTCACACCATGCTTTCATGACAACGCAACGGCTATTCCTGACATCACACCCACTATAATTGACATCACACCCACTGTATCAGTGTCGTCACACCCCCTGTATCGATGACATCACAAAAAGTATGGAAGTCATCTCACTTGGCATACGTATGACATCATCCACATTCTACAAGAAATCACATTTACAATTTATGATATCAAGGCTCAGTATTTATGACATCACAACCACTGCATTCATGACATCAGATTTCCTATTTATGACATTACATCCATGGTGAATGCCATCTCATCCCCTACACCTATGATATCACTCCTAATTCATGTGTGTCATCCCACCCAATATATCTACTTTATCAAAACCAGGGTATGTATGGCATCACAGCCACCATATATGTGACATCATATGCCCTGCATGTGACATCACAGCCACTTTTTATGACGTCACGCCACTTTATTTATGACATCACGTCCACTCTATCTGACATCATATCCACTATATCTGACCTCACGTCCACGGTATACGTGTCATCACATTCACCCTATCGATGATAACAGAGCCAATATATGTATGATATCATATCCAGTATACGTGTGACATCATATCCACTATATTTATGCCATGATACACATTATGTATGACATCACAACACTGTGTGTTAATGACACCATACTAGGCATATGTGTGACATTATTTGCACTACAGAAGATGTCACATATCCTCTATTACAGCAAACAACAGTATTTTTGACATCACTCCCACTTCACGCATGACCTCACACTCACTGTGTCTTTGTCATGCCAATTTCTTCACTTATATCACACCCACTTTTGTATGCCATTCAACCAACCATATACGTGACATCATATGCACTATAGATAACATCATATCCACACTTTGATTCTTCAGACTACTATACTTATGAAATAAAATCTCTATATATGAAACTACATCCAGTATTTAGGGCAACATATACACAACTCATGTGACATCACAACCACTAATCTGTGTCAGCACAATGGCTGTATTGACAACATCACACCCACTCGTTGTATTACATCACACTGGCCATATAAATGGCAACTTGACACTATAAACGACACCATATCCTCACCTTATAACATTAAAACTAACGGTTTATGGCATCACAAGACGGTATTCATGACATCACATCCACTCTCTTCATGAAATCACACGCAATTTATATGACATCACATACACTCTACTTGTGACATCACAGCCACTGTATCGATAACAACACACCTACTATCTTTATGACATCATACTCAGTGTATATGACATTTCACATGGTGTATGAATGACAACACAACCACTGTATCCGACATCACACCTACTGTATCTGTGTAATCACATCACCTTGATTGATTGTATGAAAACCTTTGTATGTATGAAATCACACCCACAGCATGTAGGACACAATAGGCACTGTATATGACATTACATGCACTCTTGATGACATCATATCTTTGTTTGTATGTCATGGCAACCACTATGTATATGACATCATATCCACTATATATGACCTCACCCACACTGTGTAGATGACAACACAAGATCTATATCTGACTTGAAACCCATTCTTTCTGCCATCACACCCACTGTATATTTCATTACACCCAATCTGTCAAAGACATGACATCAACTATGTAAGAGTTCACAGGTGGCATATGTATGCCATCCTATGCACTATACATAACATCATATCCACACTTTATGACAGCAATCCTTAGTATTTATGACATCACATGCACTCTACTCATGACATCACAAGCTCTACATATGACATGTTGTCTACTCTGTGTGACAGCACATTCACTATCTGTGAGAATTTTCACAATGACTGTTTCGATGACATTACACCCACTTTATTTATGACATATCTACTTTATTTGGCATCACACAGAGTGTTATGGCAAAACAAACATTGTGTGCTTCACAGTCACTGTGTTTGATATCACACCCACTTTATCTGTGTCATCACACCCAATGTATCAATTTTATCAAACCCAGTGTTTGTATATCATCAACTCCCTGATTTGTCTGAAATCATAGGTAAAACATATGACATCACAATCACTCTTTATGACATCACAGCACTTTATTTATGACTTCAAGTCCACCATAATATGACATCATAACCACTACATCTGACCTCACGTGCACTGTATCTGTGTCATCACACGCGCTCTATTGAATATCACACCCAGTATATGTATGATATCACATCCACTATATTTGTGACATCAAATCCACTATATTTGTAACATCATACCCAATATATATGACATCACAACACTGTGTGTTGATGATACCACACTCAGCATGTGTATGACAATATTAGCACTACTGATGACATCATATACATGCTATATAAGCAAACCACAATATTTTTTATGTCACTTCCACTTCAGGCATGACATCACACCCACTCTATCAGACATCGCATCCACCGTATCGTCGTCATAACAACCTCTCCAGGGATATCCCAGCCATTTTTATGTGACATCACACCCACTATATGCGTGATATCATACGCAATGTATATAACATCACATCCACTGCTTATAACATCACAATACTGGACTTATGACAGCACAACCACTATATATGCAAGCACATCCAGCATGCAGGGAAACATTTACACTGCACATGTGACATCACAACCACTAATGCGTGTCATTACACCCACTGTATTGACAACATCACAGCCACTCTCTGTATGACATCACACCCGGCATATGTGTAACCTCTTTTGCACTATAGAAGACATCACACCCTCACTTTTTGACATCACACCAATATTTTTAAGACATCACACCTAGCATATTTGACATCATATCCACCGTATCTCTGTCATCACATCCACTGTATTGATGATATCATACCATCTGTATTTATGAGATCTCATCCACTATATATGATGATATCTTATCCATTGTATAAAACATCATATTCACTCTATTGATAGCATTGCAGAAACTGTATCTGCGTTTCACACACACACTTCCCATCACATCACAACCTTGGTATGTATGACATCACACCAACTATATGTTTAACATCGTATACACTATATAAGGCATCACATCCACATTTTATGAGATCATACCACATTTCTTATGACAGCAAATGCACTGTACTCATGATATTACTCCCACTATCTGACATTGTATCCACTGTATCTGAGCCATCACAATCACTCTATTGATGATCCCTGCACAACTGGATATATGACATCACACCCTGTTTATATATGACATCTTATGCACTATTCATAACGTCACCTACACTCTTTATGATTCCACACCATTTTAGTCATCATATTGCATCCACTGAATACATGATATCATACACACTATATATGACATCACACATAAGAAAACACGATGTTATATCTGCTATCTCATCCACTATATCTGACACTGCATCCATTGGATCTGTGTCATCAAACCAGTGTATTTATTACACCACATCCACTCTCTGGATCACATCACATACACTATATGTGTGACATCATATTCAGTATGCATGACATGGCATGAATTCTATGACATCAGACCCCTATATGTATGACATCACATCAAGTAAACTTATGACATCATATCCATTATCTATGATATCACACACACTGCTTTCATGACAACACAACGGCTATTCCTGACATCACACCCACTATATTTGACATCACACCCACTCTATCAGTGTCGTCACACCCCCTGTATCGATGACATCACAGCAAGTATGGAAGTCTTCACACTTGGCATACGTATGACATCATCCACATTCTACAAGAAATCACATACACGATTTATGACATCAAGGCTCAGTATTTATGACATCAGAATCACTGCATTCATGACATCAGATTTCCTATATATGACATTACATCCACGGTGAATGACATCTCATCCCCTATACCTATGATATCTCTCCTACTTTATGTGTGTCATCCCACCTAATATATCTACTTCATCAAAACCAGTGTATGTATGGCATCACTGCCACTATATATGTGACATCATATGCACTGCATGTGACATCACAGCCACTTTTTATGACGTCATGCCTCTTTATTTATGACATCACGTCCACTCTATCTGACATCACATCCACTATATCTGACCTCACGTCCACTGTATACGTGTCATCACATTCACCCTATCGATGATATCGCAGCCAATATATGTATGATATCACATCCAGTATACGTGTGACATCATATCCACTATATTGATGCCATGATACACATTATGTATGACATCACAACACTGTGTGTTAATGACACCATACTAGGCATATGTGTGACATTATTTGCACTACAGAAGATGTCACATATACTCTACTACAGCAAACCACAGTATTTTTGACATCACACCCACTTCAGGCATCACCTCACACTCACTGTGTCTTTGTCATGCCAATTTCTTCACTTATATCACACCCACTTTTCTATGCCATCAAACCAACCATATGCGTGATATCATATGCACTATACATAACATCATATCCACACCTTGAGTCTTCAGACTACTGTACTTATGACATCACAACCTCTATATATAAAACTACATCCAGTATATAGGGCAACATATACACAACTCATGTGACATAACAACCACTAATCTGTGTCAGCACAACGGCTGTATTGAAAACATCACACCCACTCGTTGTATTACATCACACTCGCCATATATATGGCAACTTGGCACTATACACGACAACACATCCTCACCTTATGACATTAAAACCACCGGTTTATGGCATTGCGAGACGGTATTCATGATATCACATCCACTCCACTCATGACATCACACGCACTGTATATGATATCACATACACTCTACTTGTGACATCACAGCCACTGTATCTATAACAACACACCTACTATGTTTATGACATCATACTCAGTGTATATGACATTTCATATGCTGTATGAATGACAACACAACCACTGTATCCGACATCGCACCTACTGTATCTGTGTAATCACACCAACTTGATTGATGGTATGAAACCCTATGTATGTATGAAATCACACCCACAACATGTAGGACACAATAGGCACTGTACATGACTTTACATGCACTCTGGAAGACGTCATATCGTTGTTTTTAAGTCATGGCAACCACTATGTATACGGCATCATATCCACTATATATGATCGCACCCACACTGTGTAGATGACTACACAAGTTCTATATCTCACATGAAACCCATTCTCTCTGCCATCACACCCACTGTATATGTCATCACACCCACTCTGTCAAAGACATGACATCAACTATGTAAGAGTTCACAGGTGGCATATGTATGCCATCCTATGCACTATACATAACATCATATCCACACTTTATGACAGCAATCCTTAGTATTTATGACATCACATGCACTCTACTCATGACATCACAAGCACTACATATGACATGTCGTCTACTCTGTGTGACAGCACATCCACTATATGTGAGAATTCTCACAATGACTGTTTCGATGACATCACACCCACTTTATTTATGACAAATCTACTTTATTTGGCATCACACAGAGTGTTATGGCAAAAAAACATTGTGTGCTTCACAGTCACTGTGTTTGATATCACACCCACTTTATCTGTGTCATCACACCCAATGTATCAATTTTATCAAACCCAGTGTTTGTATGTCATCAACTCCCTGATTTGTCTGAAATCATAGGTAAAACATATGGCATCACAATCACTCTTTATGACATCACAGCACTTTATTTATGACTTTAAGTCCACCATAATATGACATCATATCCACTACATCTGACCTCACGTGCACTGTATCTGTGTCATCACACGCGCTCTATTGAATATCACACCCAGTATATGTATGATATCACACCCACTATATTTGTGACATCAAATCCACTATATTTATAACATCATACCCAATATATATGACATCACAACACTGTGTGTTGATGATACCACACTCAGCATGTGTATGACAATATTAGCACTACTGATGACATCATATACATGCTATATAAGCAAACCACAATATTTTTTATGTCACTTCCACTTCAGGCATGACATCACACTCACTCTATCAGACGTCGCATCCACCGTATCGTGGTCATCACAACCTCTCCAGGGATATCCCAGCCACTTTTGTGTGACATCACACCCACTATATGCGTGATATCATACGCAATGTATATAACATCACATCCACTGCTTATATCATCACAATACTGGACTTATGACAGCACAACCACTATATATGCAAGCACATCCAGCATGCAGGGAAACATTTACACTGCACATGTAACATCACAACCACTAATGCGTGTCATTACACCCACTGTATTGACAACATCACAGCCACTCTCTGTATGACATCACACCCGGCATATGTGTAACCTCTTTTGCACTATAGAAGACATCACACCCTCATTTTATGACATCACACCAATATTTTTAAGACATCACACCTAGCATATTTGACATCATATCCACGGTATCTCTGTCATCACATCCACTGTATTGATAATATCATATCATCTGTGTTTAGGAGATCTCATCCACTATATATGATGATATCTTATCCATTGTATAAAACATCATATTCACTCTATTGATAGCATTGCAGAAACTGTATCTGCGTTTCACACACACACTTCCCATCACATCACAACCTTGCTATGTATGACATCACACCAACTATATGTTTAACATCGTATACACTATATAAGGCATCACATCCACATTTTATGAGATCACACCACATTTCTTATGACAGCAAATGCACTGTACTCATGATATCACTCCCACTATCTGACATTGTATCCACTGTATCTGCGCCATCACAATCACTCTATTGATGATCCCTGCACAACTGGATATATGACATCACACCCTGTTTATATATGACATCTTATGCACTATTCATAACGTCACCTACACTCTTTATGATTCCACACCATTTTAGTCATCACATTGCATCCACTGAATACATGATATCATACACACTATATATGACATCACACACAAGAAAACACGATGTTATATCTGTCATCTCATCCACTATATCAGACACTGCATCCATTGCATCTGTGTCATCAAACCAGTGTATCAATTACACCACATCCACTCTCTGGATCACATCACACTCACTATATGTGTGACATCATATTCATTATGCATGACATGACATGAATTCTATGACATCAGACACCTATATGTATGACATCAAATCCAGTAAACTTATGACATCGCATCCAATATATATGATATCACACACACTGCTTTCATGGCAACACAACGGCTATTCGTGACATCACAACCACTATATTTGACATCACACACACTGTATCAGTGTCGTCACACCCCCTGTATCGATGACATCACAACAAGTATGGAAGTCATCACACTTGGCATACGCATGACATCATCCACATTCTGCAAGAAATCACATTCACAATTTATGACATCAAGGCTCAGTATTTATGACATCACAACCACTGCATTCATGACATCAGATTTCTTATATATGACATTACATCCACGGTGAATGCCATCTCATCCCCTACACCTATGATATCTCTCCTACTTTATGTGTGTCATCCCACCTAATATATCTTCTTTATCAAAACCAGTGTATGTATGGCATCACAGCCACTACATATGTGACATCATATGCACTGCATGTGAGATCACAGCCACTTTTTTCACATTACGCCACTTTTTTTATGACATCACGTCCACTCTATCTGACATCACATCCACTATATCTGACCTCACGTCCACTGTATACGTGTTATCACATTCACCCTATCGATGATATCACAGCCAATATATGTATGATATCACATCCAGTATACGTGTGACATCATATCCACTATATTTATGCCATGATACACATTATGTATGACATCACAACACTGTGTGTTGATGACAGCACACTAGGCATATGTGTGACATTATTTGCACTACAGAAGATGTCACATATCCTCTATTGCAGCAAACCACAGTATCTTTGACATCACACCCACTTCAGCCATGACCTCACACTCACTCAGTCTTTGTCATGCCAATTTCTTCACTTATATCACACCCACTTTTGTATGCCATCAAACCAACCATATGCGTGACATCATATGCACTATATAAAACATCACATCCACACCTTGAGTCTTCAGACTACTGTACTTATGACATCACAACCTCCATATATGAAACTACATCCAGTATATAAGGCAACATATACACTGCACATGTGACATCACAACCACTAATGCGTGTCATTACACCCACTGTATTGACAACATCACAGCCACTCTCTGTATGACATCACACCCGGCATATGTGTAACCTCTTTTGCACTATAGAAGACATCACACCCTCACTTTATGACATCACACCAATATTTTTAAGACATCACACCTAGCATATTTGACATCATATCCACGGTATCTCTGTCATCACATCCACTGTATTGATGATATCATACCATCTGTATTTATGAGATCTCATCCACTATATATGATGATATCTTATCCATTGTATAAAACATCATATTCACTCTATTTATAGCATTGCAGAAACTGTATCTGCGTTTGACACACACACTTTC